>CAJNIZ010006949.1:0-16469 GCA_905231905.1 Symbiodinium pilosum
AAGCCTATTAGGGGTAATTGAAATCTAATTGAAATTCCTGTCCCGACAAAAATTACGCGTTTGGTGGATATTATAATTGTGGGGGTTATTATAATTGTGTTCCGTGCCCGGGATTTTATAAATGTAGGGGTAGTTCTTGATATGAAGTGAACATTAGGGTACTATAGGGGCCGAGAGGGGTCATATAAGGGCGTATATGTCCCTTTGAATGGGTTATTTGGAAATATAGATCTTATTTAGGCTGAAATGGAGCAGCAAATAGAAAAAATAATGAAGATAATGGCAAATGAAATGGACACTGGGGTTATGTAGCGGGATTTATCGGGAACATTGCCAGCACTATTTGCATTGGAGTCAAACTTTTCTGCTGCTTGGCATACTTTATCAAATGTGACCAACTAACCATGTGTTCCAGGTGCAACGTCCTTTCCAGTTTCTTATATGTGCGGACTTTGGCAGGGTGCCCGCATTGAATATGCGGTTTAGTCACACTTATAGACTGCTAGCTGCTTTGTCTCAGGTGCTCACAAGGGATCTGAATTTTCGATGTCCGTATAGCTACACGTTTCGCACATATCAGGGAAGCTCTGACTGTTTACTTCTAGAGCCGAAGGGGATGACCCATGAGATCCTGTCCATATCCCGCTTCCTGCCCACAGGCCTGTTGGTGGGTTTTAGGGTTTAAGGTTTGGGGTTTAGGGTTTATGTTGGCCCCTTGCCTTAGAATGTAGTATTGCGCGTTTAGGGTTTATGTTGGCCCCTTGCCTTAGAATGTAGTATTGCGATCCTACAACCCCTTAGCAAGAATCATAGCAAACCCCAAAGAACTGCATAGGAGCGGGGTAGAGAGCCTGAGGTTGAGTTTCGGTTTTAGGGCTGGGGGTTATGCCCCCAACCCTAAGCCCTTAACATGTTTGTCTTGCTGGCTGCATACCCGCCATCCTGCACCACTGCTAGCAGGTGCCCAAATGAAGAGGGTGTGCATGTAAATGTAGACATCAGTGTGTGGCCCCATTTGACCTACAGTCTAAGCTCCTAGTATCCTGCTTAAAGTCCCTATAATACTCCCCTGTATGATCTCCCATACTGCCTCCTCCTTTAAGGAGTTTAGACCATAGCACATTTAGCCAGATAGTCCTTCAGATCATCCTTGCCTAGGTGCCGTATTCCTTGTTGTCAGGAGCGCATTCGCGAGATTTGGGGCAAGGTGCTTGACCGAGCCCCTGGCAGTTTCTGGGCAGCCTTTTCAGTTAAGCTTGCGATTCTGGGGCTCACTGATAGGGATTCTTGGTATCATGGGGTCAAGGGCTTTGGAGCTTGCAGGACCCCTAAAATTTGGCTTTACAAATGGTTCACGGGCTTGTTTGGCAAACATGGAACTCCGTATAACCATCCGCTAGTGAAGACGGTGGTCTTCAGAGCTCTTTCTGGGCTTCTGTGTTATTCTATGTTAGACGGCAGGAAAGACGACCTTGGGCGGGTTTGGATTTTGTTTGGTTGGCAGACAGGGCAAGACAGCCGTTGGCAGTTGCTGACTTCAATCCTATGTGGTGCATCGCTTGGAAGATCCCCCCAAAAAACCTTTTGTTTTGAGAGTCCCTCATGTGGGAGCATACATCCTCTGCTTTGTCTACTTATAGGGACCTCCGTGTAATTGCATATTACTCCTAGATTCCCGAAAGGTACCCCTGTTCTGAGAAACATCAAAAATCGCAAACCCTAAACCCCATACGCTAAACCCCAATCCCTAAACCCTAAACCCTAGTTTTCTGCAAGGTTGCTGTAAACGCTTCCTGTAGTCCTACTGGGCGTTAAGAACCCCGTGTCGTTATCGGCAGACATTAAAAGTCCGAAGGGTTGTAAAACAAAAAACCCTAAACCCCATACCTCAAACCATATTGTAGCGAAGCAAGGCTTGAGCGTGGAGGCAGATTGGCCCCTGGTGGGTGGCAACTCCCTCCTTGCTGGGAAAGCCACTTCCCTCTTGCGCAAGGACAGGCTGGCAGGCTTAGGTTTTAGGGTTTAGGGTTTAGGGTCTAGACTCCTTGAAGGGTGGTTATATGGGGGACCATATAGGGCAGTAACATAAAGTTTCTGAAGGAGTTTAGACTATAGCTCACATTACAAATCCTGGTACTATTGTGGTTTAGGGTTTAGGGCTTAGGCATTACAAGCCATGGTACCATCATGGTTTAGGATATAGGGCTCAGGCATTACAAACCATGGTATTGTTAATGTTTGGGGTTTAGGGTTTAGGCATACAACCCTGGTATGTTTAGGGTTTGGGCTTTCGGCCTTACAAACCTTGTTTAGGGTTGAGGGTTTAGGCATTATACAAACCATGGCAACATCATGGTTTAGTGTTTGGGGCTTAGGCATTAAACCACGGTATTATTAGCTTGTTAGCATTACTATTATTATCCCAACAACTATTCCTAGTAGTATTGCTAGTCCTATTCCTGCTACCAGTATCAGTATTCTCACCACTACCACAAAATCGTATTGCTATGAGTAGTACTTCTACCAATATTAGTCCTGGCATCATTACCATTAAGTAGTTGTGTGGACCCGTGGGCCAAGCTTCAGAAGCACCTGCAAGTTTGCACGTCAGGTGCCGGAGTCCGATCTCAGTACATCTTCCACCAAAAGCTCTTCACGTCCTAGTCGCTGTAGGGCAAATCCAAGAGAGAAGTAATATGCCCACCTAGTCCTGGTCAACTCCGGCTTTCTTGCGAGGAGCTTGGCGTGCAGCTGCCAGGCACAGCTATGCACACTGGCTGCAACGTAAGCCATGCACGCCATTGATCATCTACGGATACCCTACATCCCCGCACTATTATTCATATGCAGCGTTTCAGAAGGTTTGCATCATTTTCTTCTGACATGTCCGGGACGAGCAGACTGAAGCCACAGGCAGCCCCTCAAAGCTGTGACCTTCACAGAGTTTTTTGAGTTCTTGATGCCCTCAACCCTACCCAAGGGCTCCTATCTAATTCCCTTTTGTGCTATGGATTGTTGGTAACAGGCTATTTCCCAGCAAGGAACTACATAAATTTGTGCGTCTGTCGAAGAGAGAGCAGCTTCGTAGGCCCGGTTTCGACAATTATCCTGCTCCCCAGCGCAAGGGGGTGGACTCAGGGTTCCTAAGTATATAGTCCCCCTCAAGTCGATAGAATACGGGGTATATGGGAATCTTATTGTAATATACCAAAGCCATATTCTATTTACTTAAGGAGGGCTACGTATGGGCACTGAAGCGGGACTCTGTGGTCCCCGAGAGTAATTGAGCAGGGATTCTTTCGATCAGGTTTGACATTCTGTCACAGACCGCTGCTGCAAGGAGGACCAGAAGAATGCTGCAAAACATCATGACAGATCCTCGAAGAATACCCACCCACTCCCTAAGCCGTCAACCCTTAAATCGGGCAACGGTCTGGGGTTGCTGCCGCAGGCCATAGGCCTGGCTTCGCCAAGAGCCACCCGCAGCTAACGGATGGACGTTTGAGAAGGATTTTTGGAGCGCCAGGACCCCCCAAAAAAGCATCATGAGCACAGAGGGTTTTTGAAAACGGGTCCTGAGGCTCATCCAGGCCGGTGCAAATTTTCAAGGTTTGAGAAGGTGCCGGAAGACCTCAGATTGGAGGAGCGGAGCCCGAATGATGCTGATGATGCCGGTCTCCTGCGCCAGCATTTTCAGCATGCCAGCGCGCGCGCTCCCTTCTCTTTGGTCGCACCAGCGACCGCTCCACAACTCTCTTTTCACATTGCGAGTGTTGCTCGCCCCTGGGCGCAACCTCTTAAATCCTTATCCCTTCAATCCCAAACTGTAAGGTATACCAACAGCACCATTGCAAAGTTGGCGCTGTTGGCCACAAAGATGGGCGCCACAGTGTTTGGGCCTGTGTTCACCAGTAAGGTTGTGTGGTCATGCCCATGCCTCTGCTAAGTGACCTAGCATGCGGTGTATCCCGGCTCAGAGCTCTTGGGACAATATAGAAAGTAGATGCGCTTTCAAGGGTTCCTAGAGAAATCAACCTAGCGATTGGGTTTCTACTTCTTAAATCCTCCCAGGGGCTGGGGTAGATTCTAGCCAAAAGGCTCAGATCATGCGGTGTGGTGGGGGCAAGCGGTCGCTGTTGGAGACCGTGCATTAGCTGGTTCACGCATGCTCAGTATGTTTTAACAAGTAAGGAATTTTTCCGAAGTCGACCCTACATGCCATGGAGCTCTATCCTTTGGGACGGCTCATGCACGTAAGGATTTGGGTTTAGGGTTTAGGGATAAGTAACATGGCAAGAGCCATCTTGGGGATCCGAACAGCTGTTTTTTCCTAAGGGTCCCCATGCCTGATTGAAAAGGGTTTAGGGCTTAGGGTTCATGATTACAATATCAACGGCTACAAAGTATTGCGGCCAACCCAGATGATCCAAAAGTCTCCGGAATTATCGAAATTTCGTATTTCAGTCCTTGCGAGATCTTATGAAGCTGTAAAGAGCTTCTTTGAAGGCTGCCGGTGACAAGTAGTCATGTTACTTGTCTTTTCGCTGTAGACGTTTGAAGGACTAGGTATACGGTCTCCTTAATAGGCAACCTAATATACAGGCACCAAGCCCCGATTCTACTTGTGTAGGCACCTAGACTCAAGCATTGTAAATGCCAATAATCCATCCCCGCCAAAGTTGCCAAGTACTTTTCCATGTTTTTTGTCCATTTGATTCCCGGTTATTTTGAGTCCCTAAAATGAACATTCAATGAGGTACTAGTTCCCAATTTGTCTATTTCTAAACACCATTCGGTCGAAGAGCTGTAGCACATGACCAGGCGCTTAATCTCCGTAAAGCACTTTACAGTCCAGGTTCCTTTTTGTGCTTGTCCATTTGATTTCCCATCAATTATCCTTAAACTATACGAAAGCTCGAGGAGATCCAAGGTTGCCAGTAAATTGTGCATTTCCTTTGTCAGTTGATTCTCCATAAACGTCCAAAACCCCTTGAGCCCAAAATCCAAAGCCTGAAACCCTTTTCATTCTCCATTGGTGTCACAAGTGGCCAAGGTATCCGGGGAGGAAGCCCAAGCGGAAGAAGTGAGCCAGGTCCGTCAGACATAAAGACGGCTTAGTGCTTGAGAGAGTCTACTTGGAGGCCAGTGGGACCTAGTAAATACGTATAACTGGGCTTATAACCCTACTTTTAATCCCCCTAAATGAGGCGTATAGGGGTTACCCCAATGATAAGTAGGTTGTTCATCCCAGTTCTTTGTACTTACTAAGTCCCATGGGCCTCCAAGTAGGGTTTAGGATTCTGGGGCTTAGACTTCAGGCGCGGAGATGCTGGGAATGAGGTACTGTTGATACTAGGATCCTGTATGGCCTTGGGGAATGAGAATACCATATCCCCAAGGTGTAGGGTACTTAGGGGCATGCAAGTTTCTTAGTATCAAGCCCTAGCTTGTCCATGTGGTGGTTCTTTTTTTGGGTCCATGGAACACGACGCCTACGCTCCGGGTACTCTAAAATGGACCATAAATCTGACAATTAGCATCCTTGGAGGGGACCCTTATACTCCATTAGACTTTAGTCTAAAGCCTTACAGTCCCATTTAAGTATATAGAATATGGCTTTGGGTATGTTATAAGAAGATCCTCATCTACCCCATATTCTATCTACTTAAGGGTGACTGCCTTAACCGCCCCTGAATCCCCTGAACCCACTACAGGAGCCCGGCAGGTTTTAGACCGCCCCCTTCTGCAGATGCTTGCCAAGGGATGGCCTGGAGGTTGCTTCTAACTTTGTGCCTTCCCCCCCCTCCCTATATTCTGGCTTCAACAATTCAGTAGGGTTTAGGGTTTAGGCTTTGGTGTTCAAGGGTCCCTAGTCTAAGGAAGTTGCAGGTGGTTAGTTTCCCTCTTATAGGCTTTACATAGCCCTTATACTGTCCTAGTGTCCCCATATAGGCCTCATATTTATAAGCCTTACTTAACGGTACCCGCCAGATAACTACCCCTCTGCAAACTCCTTAATTTTCTGTGGGCTTCTACAATTCGGGATAAAGCACCATAAGAAAAGAAAGCTTTGTACACCAGAAATAGTAGAACACAAGCCTCCATGCTTTGAAAGGACACTTAGTTCCTTCGAATGGTTCAGCAAGGCATTGGTTGTAGCAAGGATGCCGCATGCCTTTCATACCTTCATCAACGTAGCGCCCGCTTCAATCCTTTAGGGTTGCATGGTCGTGATGATGAGAGAGCCTTGGCAAGCTTGCAGAACAAACAATGCCCGTATCAGCTCTGAAAGCGAGTTTAAGCCCTGAACCTTGTTTGTTGGGTTGCTGGTTAGACTTGGACCCTCCAACTACCCTCTACTCAGGCCTACGTGCCCGCTACTAGGGGCCCTATGACCCCAATTTAGGATACTAGGAGATACTATGAGGGTGGGAAGGAACCCCTGTCAATCCTCCAGAGTCTTGCAGGTAGCCGTGCCGGGCAAGCAGCGTTACAAGGCCCAAAGCGCAAGGAGCTTGTGCTTCCAAGCCACAACACAGCATGGGTTTAGGGTGACAACCCCAATCCTGAACATACGGCCCCAATCAGTATCTTGCATTAAACGCTAGGGTCCCATTGTTGGAGGGTCGGGGCTAAAATCCCATGTCGGGGCTTGGGAGCAGGGGGACATGCCAAAAGTAGGGTAACGGGTTTGGGCGGTCCCCATGTTAAGGTTTATAGCATATTGGGGTCTATACAGGTTCCCCCGCCTCCACGTCAGTAGGGCTTTTAGTTCGGGATTGTAGAAGGAATTTGCCACACCATTTTGCAGATTTTTTCATAAACTGAAGGTCAAGGCGGACGCGTTGTACTAGCAGTCCACAAAACCACGCCCCGGCTTTGTAATGCTTCTAAATCCTAAGCCTACCGACACACGCTTGCTGCTTGTTTATGGAATGGAGCCATGGGTTCGTACGGTCGCCCGAAACAATCCCTACGCATGTCGTGTTTCATTTTCTTTTCTATTTTCTTCATTCCCTACAAAAGCACTAAGTGCTGCAACGTTATTGTACGGAGATACTCAAGACAACACCATATTTGCGATCGGGATCCATCATCCATCTTTATCCTATTGCTTGGGCCGAGCCCTTGAAATGAGTCCAGAAATCCGGACCCTAAACCCTTAATCCAGGGCAACCAACCCCAAACCTTCAACCCTAACCCTAAACCCTAAAGCCTCTTGTAGGAGCCCGGGGGCACTGGGAGCTCAGTTCCTCGTTGCAGTCGCAGGTAATCTGCCTCTTTGAAGAATTTTATGCTCGCGGCCTGGGGTTTCCCGAAGTTCAGGGTGCCGTTTTAGGAGTCCGTTTAATGCGAATAGTTGTATTTTGAAAGGGGAGATACCCATGTAGCTTTCTTTTGACCTGTTTGGGTAAACATTCGTGTAACAGCACCTAAGAAGGAACTACATGTAGCTTTTGGATCAGCCTCATGCCATGATTAGTTGCGTTGCGAGATTTGCTTTTACTTCCTCAAAGGGAGAACTCTCAACGTGTTGGGTTTTTTCCTTTGACGGTCAAGACAACTGCAGCATACCTTGAGCTCTAGAGTCTCTAGAGATCCCTTGCCAAGTTCCCTACGATAAGAGCCCCTGCCAGCACAGATCAGTGCTTTTGCTTAGACGTTTCCTGGCCCCTTTGAAATTGGACATGTGGTCCCGTGGTACATTTCGGCGGCCTTTTGAGCAGAATGTATTTCCAGGGCACAGCTGTTAGTTCTGTATGTAGTGTATTGTAGAAGCCTAAGTGGTTGCCAGCCTTGTGGTGGTCCTAGATTCCTTGCATAAGTATAATATAGGGTACATCATTTAGTGACTTCAAGATGATATCGGTAGTTACTTAGATCCCGAAAGACGGAGTTTCTCGAAGTTGTGGGTCCTTTTTTGGGGTGGAGTGCTTTCTACCTCTTTCCGTGGGCGATGTTCCTGTCTGCAAACAGGCTTCGCAAGCGACAATCAGGGTATAGGCGATGAGGGCTCCGACTGGACAGCCTACCAATCCAGCAAAAGGTCTGTGGGGCTCTTTGTGCCTCGTAGCAACTTGAATTCCCAACGAACATTCAGTGCCCATCTGATTCTCTGCATGTAAACGTAACCACCCAAAAAGCGCTTTCCATCTTGAAGCCACCAGAGTCCCAGGCAACCCAGCAGTACCCTCTTTCCCTTTGATTTTAAGTCTTAAGGTCTCCTTATTAAAGCCGAACGTCAGCAAAAGGGGTACCCTGCGGTACCCTTGTTATTGAGGGTTTACTGGGGAACCTGGACTCATGATCTTATGCAAGCAAATTACTTCTCAGAATCGACGGCTTCGACGACGCCTAGTACAAACATGAGCAAACCCAGATACTGGGTTTGATATAGCCCCCATTAAGTAGACAGTATGTGGGGAATATGGGGATCTGATTATGATTCTGGGGAATGCCACTTTTCGATTTACTTAAGGGGGACTATTGATCTACGTGCCGCAGCGTCCAGTCAAGGCTTGGAGACAATTTCGCCTGGATGGTGCGCTGGCTGTTAGCCTGGGCAGTATACAAGGCCTTGCCTTAGCAACTTTCCCGCTATTCCTATTACTGTTACTATTTCTATTCTATTACCATTACGGTTGCTATTACTAGTACTATTACCATTACTGTGATTATTGCTGTTAGCCTGTGGTTTAGGGTTTTATATGGCTTAGGGTTTAGGGTTTAGGACTCAACCTCTAAAGAGGTAATAAAGTGGGCATCCCAAGCAGGGGACCCCAAGAATGTAGTAGGAACATAATAAGCACAGAGCTACCGGGGTTAGCCGTCTTACCTAAACAAAGTCTACACGAGGACATTTTCAAAGGGCAACACAGGCAGCAGGCCTGAGTTTCGCGGTTTAGGGTTTAGGGTTTCAGGGAACAACAGGTTTAGGGTTTCAGGGTCAGGGTTTCAGGGTTTTGGGTCTAGGATTTCAGGTTGATTTGGGGTTGGCAGAGTGCGGCGTAGGCCGCTGCGAACTGTGCAGCAGCGCTTGTCGGTCTTGATTGCTAGGCTTTGACCTTGTGATGCTACCACATAGAATATGACATAGAAGCCTTTTTTGGACTAGATTCAAAGTCGGCGACTCTGTCAGGCGCGTAACTTTAATCAGAAGATAGCAGATTTCTTCCTGGGCCAGCACAGCTTAAGTTATTTGAAAAGGGTTCTTTTTTCAAGGCGTGACAACATTTTGGCCGTAGGCCATAGGCTTCTTATCTGAGCTGGTGCTGGGAGTCCAAAGCAGTGGCTGGCTGGGATGACTGAAAACTAAAATGGGTTGTTCTCAAGATTATGGGCCCCTCTTGGTTATAGATTATAATACGTCACCTACTATTTAGGGGTACCAAAATGACAACCTGGGACCCTATTTTTGGGAGCTACCCCAAATAGAAACTACCGCGTCATATTCTAGTTGTTATTTTCTTGTCCGCAATGACCTCTTCAAGCTGTGGAGCCCCAAACAACCCAAACGGAACGTCTCAAATAAGGCACTAGCATGCAGCAGCCCTGAGCCATCTCTATCGTTTGGGCGTGCTTATAGCCATATGGAATTCAGCAGACCTTTTACGCCCAAAATGGTGGTTTCCATGTATACACAGACCCCAACATAGACCCCAAGATACTATAATCCTTATTCACGGGGACCCCCCCCCCAAAAAAGTACCCCTAATTTTCGGAAACCTCCAGATCTGCACGGATGAGGCCTATGGTCGAAAGGTGCTCATACTTTCTCTTCCGCTGCAGTTGGCTTCGCTTCTGGTGCTAGAGGCATGGCATTTAGCTTTACTGGGTTGAGTCGACAGGAACTTACATGAAGCCACCCTTTTGGAAACCACGTTATTCAGAATGTCCACATTATGATAATTTGACCTACATGCTTTAGCAACTCAGTTTCAGCATTTTTCAGCACAGCAGGCTTTATCGCGACACCTGAATAACGTCATCACTCATCTGTATGCATGTTGCATGGAGGAGTTAAGGAATGTGCCTGAGCATAGACAGACACCCAAGAGATGAGCAGCTGATTTCTTTATACCGGGGTTTCCCAAAATTAAAGATTCTATTTTGGGGCTCCCTATAATAAGGAGTGGTTTTAGGGGGTCTAAAGTGGGGTCCGCCTGTTTAGGGAAGCTACCACATGTACCTTGGGTAATTTCCGCAGTCCGTAAATGTCCTTGATTACCTGTTAAGGGGCTAGTATAACTCAGTATTACCTGTACCAATCGAGTTTTTTCTGCGGTGGCAGTTGCTCACCCTGTACTTCTTCACGCTCGATGCATGCCATCCAGCATGGGCTCCAACAAGACAATCCTTCCAGACATGGCAAAATGATGAGCATGATTCATAGGGTATATAGGTCTTAGGGTTCAAACACGTGAGGGTTCGCAAGTCTGGCGGCGTGAATTAAGCACAACCTTTTGCCTTCAGAGGCCGCGGTATGCATTGCCTTGAAGCTGCTGATCGTGGGACGGCTGGAGCCAGGAAGATATCCCCTCTTTGGGAAGCTCTGGCTGGCAAGCGTGGTGGTTCCCAAAATTAGGGTCCCGGCTTGGTATCCAAAAAATTTAGCCGCAATAAAATTACAACCAAAAGGGGCCCATAATTTGAGAACAAGCCATGTGTATTGCCACTAAACCTCTACACCCTAACCCCTTCGTGGCGTGGGGTGCTGTACCTAATTGTGTGTCTAGAAGACAAGAGAGACATCAAGTTAGGCCTGCTTACAAAAAAGTTTAGGGTATGAGGGTCTAGGTAGGCTTTGTTTGCTTGAAAGGCTTGTGGCAGAAGATGGTAAACTACGGTTGGGTGTTTTCTATGACTCCATAAGGCTATGATCAGAGCCTGTTGGTACAGCTTCCCAGCACGGTGGCTCAAGTTAACTGATGCCTTGAGCAATGCCCCAGCCCACACGAAGGACTGGTTGGAAACGCACGCCGGCTAGATACGATCATGCAAAGTCATCGGCAACAGAATAAAGGGCCCATGTTCAATCGGCTCCTCTCCGCATGGTCGAGGGATGTTGACCACTTTCCTTCAGAATTTCAACCTTCCAGTAGGCTCTCAGCTTCACTGCATGCTGCAGGGCAGCTTCTCCCCTGATGTGCGGACCTTCGCATGGTAAAGATGAAGTCCAAAGGATTGTTTCTGCATTCATCTAGATTCCTCTCACTGTTGGCAAGGAGCTGTCTAAGAGGCGAGCTGAATGCCTGTTACGCATTTGCTGTACAGGACTACAATTCCCATAACAAACTTGCAGATTCCCCATTCAGCTTCAGTTCCGACCCAAGGGAACTAGAATGCGCTTGGAAGTCCCATGAACCTCAAACTTCTACCCCCGCTGGAATTCCTTCCAAGCTTCAGTTCTACGGGGATTAACGGATTACAGCGAACAAGCGGAGTGTAATGAGGACCCGAAACAGGGAACCCCAATAACATCGCAGGAATACAAGGGTCCTGGTAGGTACCTTCCGATTATTTCCCATTCTTGGGGTTTCCTGTTTGGGGTCCTCATTACAGTTCGTGTAGCAAAGAACCAAGGAAGACCTACTTTCTTTGGCTCTTCCAGCGCCACTGGGCCGAAATATGTAGGTTCCAATATGCAGAGGTGCACTGTAGGGGTATAGACCTGGGGTGTAGGGTTTGATTTTATTGGCTTACACACTGACCATTCAATATTTCAGTCCCCAGGCTCTTATCATCTCTCTCGTATAGGATACCTCATTGCTCAGGCTTTCACGCTAGGGTTTGTACCCTAAACCCTAAACCCTAAACCATTATTTAGATTTAGCGCCCGTAGTCTTTCAAAGTTATGGTGATCCTCTCTGTGTCCTTCTGATAAGGAACCTTTGCTGTAGTTGACGGTTATGTCAGCGCTGTACCTCATTGTTGTGTTATGCTAATTCTCCATAGCCTGACTTGCAGTCGGCACGAAGAATGAGCAGAGGTGACGAAGTCAAGATGGCTGATCAGCTGTTTCTCAAAATCCTTTCAGCGCCGCATGAGAGCAGGTAAATGTCCACTGCATTTTGTGCCACCACTCCTTAAAGATTTGGTTTATGACACCTGAAAACAACAAGAGACGTAGAATGAGCATCCAGCATTATGTGGAGAGTCCAGTTAAGAACGCGCTCACTGACAAAAAGTCTGCGGGAATCGCCTCAGTTGCGCCATGTTGCGCCATACGTTGCTGAAACTACAAGCAGTGCAGCAGAAAAGGTGTGATGGCTACCAAGTCTGAAGCCTGATTCAAAGCTCAAACTGCAAAGGCTAGCCCTCAAATCTTGAGCTCTTAGCACAATTCTTGAATCCCAAGCCCTGAACCCTTTAAACGAAATCTAAGTCCCATATATAGGTATTTATAGGGGTTATAGTCTAAACTCCTAGTATCCCCCTAAGTATCCCCTATAGTAGTCCCCTATATAATCCCTTATAGAACCCCATAAACCCTTCCCCACAAGGCTTAAAGATTGCTTGGCCAGGTCACTTGGTGGAGAAGTGCCGGGATCGGCTCTCCGAGTTCATTTCGGGCACGCGCCCAGACTTAACACAGCTTAGGGCTTTTGGTTTAGGGTTCTTGCGGCCCCTCAAAGAAGCTTATTAAAAGCTTATAAGGATTGTTGGCCTCTGAGTGTAAAGCCATAGGTATCAATCCAAATGATCCTGACCTTGGCTCAGGGTTTGGGGCTTAGGGTTGAGAAGCCTGAAAAGTTACCAATGATATTGATAATGTTTTCAGTAGGATATAGACCCCAGGCACCACTCAATAATGGGAGCCCACATATAACACCCCTACAAAGGCTTCAATAATCACAGCCGCCATTTCACTGCCCATGTTCTTTCCACATGATTCTGCAGCCTAATCCTCTATTCCCTAGACCATGAATGCACCGAATCTGATTATCTTTTTCGGGACATAACCCCTGCATCAGTGCATCTCAAGGGCCAGATGCCCATTAAACATATGCACCTGTATCTTGGTACATGCTTTGCCGACGTCTAGAGTTTGGGTGTCCTCTTCAGAGACTAATTACTCGGTAATTTCCCTAAATAGAGAACCCCAGTATAGACCCCCAAATACTATAGGCCTCATTATGGCGACCCCCAAAAGGGTACCCTTGATCGCGCAGCTGGGCCGGCCAACATGAGGGTTCCTTGCATTCCGCCACCCAAAGCAAAGACCCTGCCATGAGAAGAGTCCAGGGTTTAGGGTTTGGGGTTTAGGGTTGATACTACTGTTCAAGAACATAACTTAAGCTACTAGAATGGGTTTAGGGTTGAGGCTGCGGGTGTGGCAGCTTAGTCAGGAGCACTAGGTTGCGGTGCCTGCTAGTCTGCTTGAACATGAAGACCAGATGGAAAAACACGGCTTAGGCTATCTTATCCACTTATAACGGAGAATCAAATGGAAAGGAACATGGCAAATGAAATTGAAACTGGGTTATATAGGGAACTATATACTGCACTATGGTTTGGGTAATCGAAAAAAACACTCCCTGCTTTCAACGCCGGGCCTTCAAATCTCCAAGAGTTTGTAAACAGACAGATTCTTAGCACATTTGAGTGCCTCAAAAACAGATCTCGACTTTCATCGCAAAGAGAATCTCTATATCATTCCTTCAAAATTTCGAAATGCCCGAACATTGCCTTGAAATTCTAAGCCCCCGGAACCCATGGAACCCATTCAAGAAACTTTAAACCGCTTAGCCTCAAACCTGTGTATCTCGGTAAATTCCACGCCCTGAGACGCTTTTTCCAAAACTAGGGTGCCCCAGCGCCTTTTTTTGACCCCAATATAATATAGTAGTTTCCATTTTGCTTTCCATTATCCCCCATATAACCCCAAGAGAATATAGTAGTTTCCATTCTATTTTCCATTATCCCCAGTATATCTCAATATATAAAGGTTTAGGGTCTGGGAGGACGAATGGCAGACCACAGTTTTCTGCAATCCTCTTAGGGCTTTGAGTTTAGGGTTTAGGGGTTGGGCGACCCACAAAATAGGGACCCCTAATCTTTGGAAACCCCCAATACACCCTGAAGTAAATTGAATCCCTTACAGGCCCTTTAGGAGGTTTTCTACCTGTCCCCCAAAAGTAGGTGAAATAACGGCCACAGCCATTCTTCTACGTACCTTCGTGTGGTAGTGGAAATATTCGGAAAAACCAGGTGCCTCCTGGTCCAGTTTTACCGCGCGTTGGGCGCAGAGATCGGGGAACGAGCGCCTTGTACTGGTTCGAAAGTTTTGGGGCACTGTCCCAACACCTGGAAGGATCCGAAAACGCACTGCCTCTTTTATTTTAAGCCCATAATATTCCCGGGGTAAGCTTTATACTTATAAGCACCATCATCAGGTCCCAGGGGATCTGAGTTGCAGGTCCCAGTGTAGTTAGAAAGACTGAGTCATGAAGTGGCCTCAAAAATTATCAATATTGTAGTCCCAAATTCCTTGTATCATTCTGGTATAGGCTATCTCAAGCAGACTTCACAATGATATTGGCAATTATTACTGGGTAGGCCAGGACATCTGATATTTGCCCTAGTGTATTTAATAATCTGGGAGCCTATAATATATGAGCATCTGTCAAAGGGTTTTAGGGGTCGGTACGCCGGGCCGCTACAGATCCCTTGTCAGGGCTCCCCCCACAACTCTGGAACATAGAGAAACTGGGTTGCTGTTAAGGAATTTAGCTCAAGTTACGAGATTGGGGACACCCTATTACTTTCCATATATACCCATCATGGTAACTTAATCTAAGTTCCCTTACAGCAGCCCAGGAAACGGCTCGGCCCTTAAAGGGTCTATTTGAGCTACCTTAAATATGAGCCTACCTTAGGACCATTAATTGTTCTCTGGTACTTTAGTATAGTGCTGAATATAATCCCTAGTGAGGATGTCTACTAATTTCTTGGGGAAATATTAAGTGTAGCTCAAAGGTGATTTTCTAGTAATTACCATGTTTTTTTCCGGGTGGGTGGGTGGGGGGTCCCACAATAAAGGTTATAGTATATTGGAGTCTATATTGGAATCCTTCCCCTCTATTTATGGTAACCACCATATGGTTGATACTAGTTGAAAATCCTGAGTGGCCCAGAGTGCCCCAAATCGGAACCGTAGTAGTTTGGTATCGTAACGTCATGCAGCAAGTTTAGTATCAACAGTACATTGTCCCGCTTGGTTTCTTCAAAAGACCCTGCATACTCATTTGTTCAAGGACATTTTGCGAGCCGCACAAGAAGCTTACGGGGCGGTAAGCCCCTTGCCCTCCAGGTAAAAGGACACCTCCCGCGCCTATATATATCTATATATATATATATGTATATATATATATGTATATATGATCTTGAGTATTCACTGGAAGAGAACTTACGCATTGGGTGATCATGCACAACTAGGGTGGGATATTTGACATTAAGGTCGGGGATGGGAAGGGAGTATAGAAGTCGATCTGCACGGTTAAGGGTTTATTTTGAAAGTTCCCCAAGACCAGAGGTGGACTTAAACGATCCCGAGCTGGAGGAACCTGACTTGGCCACTGGGTTTCCCTATCAAGTTTAGGGTTCAGGATTGAGGACTTCTCAGGGTTCAGGAGGCCGCAGGATTCACGACTTTTTAGGTTTTAGGGTTCAGGATTGAGGGTTTCTCATGGCTTAGGGCAGTTTAGCGTTCAGGATTGCGGGTGTCTTATGGTTCAGGGCAGTTTAGCGTTCAGGATTGAGGATTTCTTAGGGTTGTTTAAGGCAATTTAGGGTTCAGGGCTGGGGAGTTCTTTGGGGCTTAGGGCTCAGGATTGAGCAGTTCTTAGGGCTTAGGGCTCAAAATTGAGGAGTTCTGAGAGTTTAGGGCTCAGGATTGAGGATTTTTAGCTTGCTCAGAAGTGAGGCACTTTGGCCAAACATTGTCAAGGCAGTGCATGCGAAATGTGTTTGAGGTTTAGGCTTGGAGCGTGCAGTATGACACATTCGTGCCTCTCTTTTTTTGTGTTTTCTTTGTAGCTTCTTGACATGCAGTGGTACTTCTGCTGTGAACTCTCATGACTGTGCCAGGCATTGAAGTTTGTGGCTGTCAGTTCAAAGCTCCCCTTAACTGACCGCATTGTCCCTGCCCTGTTTCAACAGGAGATGAACAGGCATCAGTGAAAGCTTAGATTCTCCCATACGTAGACAAAACATGGAAGTCCACAAAATTTTATCAAGACTACCATATAGTCTGAAGGGAGACTATATTTTCAAAGCATGACCGGGTGGCTACCCCACTGTCGTTGGTCTGAGGCTCACTAGCTGGATAGATAGCCTTTAACCCAAAATCAGCTACAAGGAGTTGTTTTAACCTTTTGGGAGCCGGAAAGGTCAGCAGCTGGGTAGAAGTCGCGGTTTCGGGTTTAGGGTTTTGGGGAATCATGCGCGGGTTAGGGTTTAGGGTTTAG
>CAJNIZ010006950.1:5271-16005 GCA_905231905.1 Symbiodinium pilosum
TAATATAGACTGTTACTGGAGGGGGCAGTACCCAAGGCATCATTGATGTTTGTTGCTGTTATCTCTCACTCACCAACAACACCCACGTCCCACGTTGAAGAGATCGATTCTACTTAAAGGCT
Source organism: Symbiodinium pilosum (assembly GCA_905231905.1). Classification (NCBI taxonomy): domain Eukaryota; class Dinophyceae; order Suessiales; family Symbiodiniaceae; genus Symbiodinium; species Symbiodinium pilosum. The sequence continues at coordinate 5,394 of CAJNIZ010006950.1, forward strand.
TACTTGAGCCTTGTTTATTCCCTACAGTAAGGCCTACCAGAAAGCTGGGACTTGTTCCTGAGGGCGGGTCTGATCTCCAACTCTAAGTCCTCGTAGGTCAAGCTGCTTTGCCTGAAGGATCATTACATGTAGCTGGAAAACTGTCGCAATCGCATCGTAGCGTCGCAGCTAGAACCCAGAGCTTGAGAAGCCCTACCTCCAAAATTACTTCTTTCAGATTCTACACTGTTCTCCATGCAGCACTGGCTACCCATGAGCTTACCGCCACTGCCGCCACCCACACCGTTAACAGCACCTCCGACACACCTCCACTACCGTTCCTGCTAGGTCGGCTGCGACTACTCCTACTCCTCCTAACTACTTACTTGTGGTTAGTAGGGAATACGGGAACATATTATATGTGTGTTATTTCGGGATGATGTTCCTTATTCCCTACTAACCACCGGTAGGACATAGTTCTTTTAGCAGCCATTGCTTCGCGGCCGTTGCGCTCGTAGCTTTGCTGGCTGTGAGCAGCTTCCTTATAGTAGTCATGGGTTGCACTAGGGCTGAGAATGGAGGCTTTATAGGCTTGGGGTTCAGGGTAAGTGGCCGCCGCGGATGAAGTGTATGAGTCGATGGGTGTAGCAGAGCAGGGCATCAGTCAAAAATGAGGTTCCCCATGTACTCCCAAAGCTTCACGGTCCTTCTCACAGGGACCCCAAAACATACCATCCATGATGCCTTTGAAGCCAGCAAAGTCCTTGTATAGAACCGTGATTAAGACAGCATCGCGTCCCCTGTCCCATAGCCTACAAGCCATGATGCAGTCATTGGAGGAAGGCACAAGCTCCAGGGTGACGTTCAGGGTTGAAGGAAGATGTCAGGAATTTCGGTTGGGGCTGCAGTGCTGAGTAGGGTTTGTCGGATCAGGATTGGGTTTAGCATCTGGGATTGGGCTTCAGGGTTCAGGCTCAGGTTTGGGAGGCATTTCCACTTGAATGCGAAGAGTAATATTTCCAAAGAGCAGTAGGACTGAATCCTCCAGGAAATCACATACTTGGATTGCCCCCTGTACAGTAGCAGTGCTCCAAAGCGTAATGGTGGACATTTCTTGGGTACTGCGCCCACGCATTAGCACCTGGATAACTTCCAGTATATAAGAATAGTATAGCCCTTCATATGGCCCCTATGATAGACTCTTAAGGGGTTGGGACAGGACCCAGGCATATCTAGCCTTTTGGCGTTTGGTGGACGTTGGGGAGGAAGGCTCCATGATAGGGGTTAAACCCTAAACTAAATCGCAAATAGTGATTTGCAGGTTCTTTTCTTTCATCCTTAAATATTGGTATAGGCCCCCGCAGCAGAATCCAAGCTCACGTGTGTCTGTCACATTGGGTTGTAAAGGGGGGATCAAAGCATAAATCCGTCATTCAACTACTGTGAGCAATTTGGCACGGGTCAGGTTTCGGGTTGAAGGTTTAGAGTTTACGGTTTGGAGTGTAGGGTTTGGGGTTCAGGGTTTACAGTTGGGGAACCCTAAACCCTAAGCCCTTAACCCTAAAACCTTAGCATTTGTGACTGAGGGATCTGCTGGAGCATTGTGCTGTCCTGACTTGCCAGCATCCAAGCATATCGAGCAAAGAGACTTTTAATAGTGGCGCCGTCTTAAGAGCCAGGACCTTTGGTTCGAGATGTTCTACTCGTTTGTTCTTACTTTCGGCAGCTTCGGTTGTGCTACCTAAGCCCCAACCCTGAACCCCAAACATGACAAAGTCTTTGTGTCAAATCCGGTGTTTTGAGGTGATGTCCCATTGACAGCGTCTACTGTCTCGGGCTCAGCCAAGCAGGCAGTTTCAACGACACTCAGGGTTTAGGGTTTAGGGGATTCAATTCAAATTGCGGTGCTTGGAGGTAGGGTCTGGGGTTGCAGCCGCTAGTAGCCGGAGGATGTCACGCCATTGCGAATTTCCGTCCATGACCTTATCAAGTGTAGATGGTGGTGGTAGTAGTAGTAGTAGTAGTAGTAGGAGAAGTAGTAGCAGCAGCAGCAGCAGCAGTAGCGGCAGCAGGGGTGGTGGTAGTAGTAGTAGTAGTAGTAGTAGTTGTAGTAGTAGTAGTAGTAGTCGTAGTCGTAGTCGTAGTCGTAGTAGTAGTAGTAGTAGTAGCAGTAGTAGTAGTAGTACAGCTTCCGGTTTGTTCTTTTGCATGTGGGGCACTTTATATATAGCCTTTAATTACAATCCTAGCTTCCATGTTACTTGCCGTTGGATTCTCCATTGTTAGGGCCATCAACAGACACATGTTTAGGATTTGCGTTGTTGTCGCTCCCTAGTTGCGAAGCGTGCCGCTATGTTGCAGGCAGGATCAGGGTAAGGATGCGTTTTCGGCCGGCTGCAGTAGTCAGCTTCATAAACCCTATGGATCCAAGTATACAAATAACACCTACATCGGGCCCTAAAGTCTGTAAATACTAGCTACCTCGTGCTACTTGGATCCCTAGGGCAAGGGAAGCCCACAAGAACGCCTGCGCAGGTTTGGGTCTGGGTCCAACACTATTTATTCCTGACAGCGCATGGGGTAACTGAGAAGGACTCCTCACGGCTGTTGAGAGCCTCTTAAAATAGACCAAAGGATCCATGGTGATATTGGGATAATGGAAAAGAAAATGGAAACTACAGGAATTATAGGGATTATATTAGGGGCTGTATAGGGATTATAGGCAAGATATTGGGGTCATATGGGTTATATTGGGGTTGTATTCAAAAAAGCTTACTTTGTTAATGGTATCCCTGAGTTTAATTGGCGTTGGGTTGTGGTTTAGTCTATAGTAGTTACCATTTATTTTTCCATAATACAAATATTACCCCAATCTATTAGAATAATCCCCATATAACCCCAGTGGTAGAACTCGGTAGAACTCTGTCATTCAGAGGAGTACCAGGTTACCACAGGCACCTCCCAGGCTTAAAAAAAGTGATTTTGCATACAATCAGGAGTTCCTAGACTCCCAGAGTATAAGCTTTGGGGAGTAACAGACATGGAAATCAACATCTGCGCGGGCGATTTTTTCTTCAATTTTGGGGCTGGGAAATGAGCGTCAAAGCTTCGAGGACTAGCTTCATGGATGCTGGGGATTTTCAGGCTGTAGAGAGTCTGGGCTTATGAAAGCAGAATTTCAGGGATAGGTTGAGGGCAAAGTGTTAGGGAACAACATGCGGGTAGGCAGGGAGTTCCCACGTTAAATACCAGTCCTGCATCAACAACTGGTTACCCCTGGACAAGTAGGTGAAGCAAAAGCCTAAAACCAACAAACATGGTCCAACATACTGCTTTCCTATATGAGCTATAGTCTAAACTCCTTAAACGGGGCCATATGAGAGAGTATCGGGTCATTAGAGGGGATACTCGGAGTTTAGACTACAGCTCATCCATTTTTCGACCCCATCCAAGCCTAAACATTTGATCCTGAACCGACAAAAAAAACGACCCATCCCTTATCCCACATTTATCTAACGAATTTCAGGTGGGCAGTTTCTGCGAGGAAAAGCTGTGTGTAGCCTCTAGTATATACCACATATTCTCCCCATATTCGCTTGATTACGTAAGCTTCATGTAAGAGGGGCCACATCGTACTTCGCACCGTCCCACCTGGAAATGTCCTTCCCCGCCAAGGCAAATTCTTAGAAACCGTAAAGCCACCTTAAGACCCAACAAGCCCTTACCCGTATACAGGTTAGGGTTTAGGGTTTGGGTTTAGGGTTTGTAGGGTTTGGGGTTGAGGGTGTAGGGTTTGGGGTTATTGCCCTTGTACATCTCTCCCTGAAATGCTTCCAGAAATTTCTTAAGGCAGGGTCCGGGCTCAGGGCCGCCACTTGGCGATGGCAGGCTGCCCTGCTGCGCGGGGCCTCAGGGTTTAGGGTTCATCGTTCAGGGTTCAGGATTTTGGTTAGATTCTGGGCTTAGGGTGGTCCAGTTGTGTTGTCAAGAGTGCCCTCCGCCAATCTAACACTGCTGGCAGCTTATACACATACATGTGTGTCTGTCTGTCCGTTTGTCGGTCCATCCGTCTACCTACGTACATACGCACGGAGGTAGGGAGGGAGGTTTGTAGGCAGGCAGGTAGGTAGGTATCTATCAATCTATCTGTCTAGTTATCTAGCTATCTCTGACTGTGTGTATGTGCGTATATATGGGACCCCCTCCCCGTTACCAGCAGTTTTTCTTGTTCAGGTTTTGATCTCAAGACGTGAACACTTGTTTTTTTTCGAGCTAATGCCAGTTCCTGTAGAGCCGCATTAACCTTCAATTGGAACGGATACGGCACTTCTAGAATCCTGGATTCCTCGTTTTCCGTATGGATCCGGTCCAGACATCCCTTGTTAAATCTGACCACAGCCCTAAACCCTAAACCCGTTTGAAATCTCAAAAGGGCTTGATAGCAAGAAGGGCTCCAACACGTCTCTCAGCCGCGGAACCTGGCTTCATAGGCCTTGAAGCATCAAGCCTACAGAGCTGTCCAGAGAGCATTTGTGGCATTGGTCTTTCTAAATATATAGGGTTATGCAGGGGTGATACAGGGATAAAGGAAAAATGAGACTACTATATTATAATCGGGGTTATATGGGTTCGTTCTGAGTGTATCTTAAGAATTAGGGCATGCTCTTTCGAGGATCCGGCAGCGTAGGAATACTAGTTCCATGTGGCGGTTCCGCAGACCAGTCCTACAGCAAACCTGTCATGATTCAGGCCTGATGTGGCTCTGGTCCCAGACCCATGTCAATGTCCATATCTACTTAAAGGTTTTCCGCAACGTCATGTTTCATGAGATCCAAGGTACTTGTAATGTAATGCTTTCAAGCGCGTGTGAAGAGAGGAGGCCAACCTTTGGCTCATGACAATCGGGTTTAGGCGTGTTGGGGTTATATTGGGGTTATATGGGGAGAATGGAAAATAAAATGGAAACTACTATTTAGATTTTAGGGTTATTGTAAGAGCCTTCAAGAGGGACTCTGTGAGCACCTCTTTTTGTCAAATTCTGAGCATCCCCCCTAGGGGTTATATTGGGATAATATGGGTTTCGGGTTTAGGGTTTATATTGGGATAGTATTGGGATAATGGACAAGAAAATGGAAACTACTGCCGAGATGGAATACTACATCTCTATTTCGGGCACCTCACCCCCAACAAATTAAGGACTGACATGACACTTCCAGGAATTTCACAGCTTTGTTGAATTCACAAACCGTTCAAAACATATGCAGCCCTGTGTGCCAAAGCCTAACCAAACTCCACACCTTTAATGCCACTTCCTTGGGATATCACCCGCCGACATGCCGAAGAGATCCCCTGAACCCTAATTAAACTTTTTTCTTTCTAAGGTTCAGATTTTAGGGTTCAGGGTTTAGGGTTTAGGGACCTTTTGTTTGCTTGCTAGTGCTCCGGTGGGAGTGGGCAAGGTGTTCCCCATAATGATTTCATCAATACCTTGCAACAATACCCTACAAACCCTCTCCCACTTTCCCTTAAGCACCAGTAGGTAAACACTATAAACCCCCTAATTGTCATGATTTGTTTTAACCTTTTGAGCCCTCTGCATCCCCATCTAACCCTGTATAATTGTAATTCCATATATCCCTATAATACAATCGCATATGGTAGTTTCCATAAGTAGGGTGATTTCAATAGAGACCCCAAAGCACTGTGTATTCTGGGGACCCCCAAAGTGGGACCCGTCGTTTTGGGACCCTAAACCCTAAACACCTAAACCCTAAACCCCTAAAACCATATATACCGAAGAAGACCTAGGTGCCTGGTAGCTTTTGATGCCCTTATGGTCGGGAGCCCCGGGCACATCTCCAACTCGCACGGTTTTAGGTGTTCGGGTGTAGGGTTTAGGGTGTGGAAGTAAACTCCCGCCTTACCCTGATGACAACGATTTCTGGGTTGCGTTTTTTTTGAACTTAAGGTGAGATACCATGATATGGGTATATAGTAAATGAAGGGGTTTCCTTACTGTAGGAGCCTAAGTTCCTCAACACTAAACTAGATTTTTCAACTATGGTACCATACTTTGGGGATATGGTGTGGCAATAGGAGGTGGGTGAGGTGGTTGATGTTGAGATCTGGAGAAGTCGTGGGCCACATGTGTGTTTGCAAGCACGGTAGATGTGGGCATGCTCATTACCCTAAACCCTAAACCCTAAACTGACTAGTCGGGAGCACCAGTCCCCTTGTATCATCAGAGTATGTGATCGCCTGCAACGCTATTCCTATCATTTGGCCCCTAAACGATCCTGCAAGCGTTTGCAAGTTTGGGGGGGGGTCCTTTTGCTTCTCCTCATGCCAGGAGACATGATCTAGGTCCAGGTAGGGAAGAGTCAAGTTAGAGCCATGTAGTATCTCACAGGCTCGTATAGTTGATGTGGTAGGCAACACTCGCGTTTTTGTATTTACTTACCTAGGTCGTTGTATGCAACATGTCTTGGTTAGCTTAGCCGTTGGAGGCTTCATGGCGCGTAAATTTGCGTTGCATCAAAAACTGCAAGTTTGTGGCCTTGGGCGTTGGATCCCAACTACCGAATCAAGGCAAAGATCCCATGGCCTCGCGACCCAGACCAAAGGGTACAGACCGTAGGGGTGCAAAGGATAACTCCCTGAATGTTGGCAACCCAGGAATGGGACGAAGAGGGCTGTTATCCGTGTTGCGCGTGTTGGTCACTTTGCGGTTCTGACTCTCATGTCTAGACTAGCCAGGGACAACCCAAGTTTAAAGCAGGTAAAAATCTAAGGGTGTAGGGTTTAGGGCTCAGGGTTTCTGATGCATACTACACATAACACCTGCATTATATTCGGGGCTTCCACGTATGAATGCCTCAAGAGTCCCTCCGTGTATTGTGGTCTTGTAGTCTTCGAATATGGAGGTTGGGGCAAAGGGGGCCCCAAATATAGACCCCAATGCGAAGAAGGTGTTTTGTAGTAACAACGTCCCCCCGCAAAGAAGTAGGAGCCCGTGACTATGATCTGACTCCTATGGGATCGCTATTGAAGGGGTTGAGGTTCCCAAAGTCTTCTTATCAACCCTAAACCCTAAACCCTAAACCGTGTTAATATCCTTTATCACCTCCTCCTCATGGCCATTGATGTCACTCCTGGGTTCAAAGTTTCGCCTCTGTGGTGTTGGAGGTGTAGAGGTCGAAACTATTTTTTCGCCAGCCCTCTACATGGGGATATCAGTATATATATATATATGGAATATATATATATATACCCCCATGTAAGCCTAGATAGCCGTACATATCGCTGCACATCCCCATATGATCCCTCTAGAACACCTTTAAGGGCACAGCGGGGGGGCGGGGGGCCTGAAGTCATAGGGGTACGTTCTATGGGTCTTTCTTACGAATCCTTTGGGAGCTTCTCAGAAGAATGTACATGGGTGGTTGTCAAAATTATGATCCCTTTTTGGATCCCTATTATAATACGGCACCTAATATTTAGGGTACCCAAAAAGGGACCATAATTTTGACAACCACCCATATAGCATCCCGTGGAGGTACCACTAGACGCTCCATGTTGAGAAACTCTACGAAATTCACGGAAGCCCAATCCCTAAACCCATATGTAAAACCTGTAGAGCCTAGGGGGACCCACCCACCCAGTACTCGTGGTATAATAGGAATAAAAGAGGATCCTAATATCATCCTCCGTATCCCTTACACTCACTATTGCTGGGTCGAGGGGGTCCACCTAACATAGAGCTCCGAAACCATGCCTGAAACATCCCGCATTTAGTGCCTGCTTCAGACGCCGTTGATGCTGCTTTCGCCTTTCTCCTTCGACACAAAGTCTTGGTTTTCCAGTCAGGCTGGACCGGTCACCGGGTTCAGGGGCCATATTAGGGTTTAAGGTTTGGGGTTATGTTGGGATTATATGGGCATAATGGACAAGAAAATGGAAACCCTATTTAGGGCTTAGGGTTTTGGCTTCAAGGTTGGGTGTTTACCCCACCAAATTAGCTAAAGTGTTTCTGCGAGTAGCTCAGACGAAAAGGCTTGGTGCTTGGAACACCGCTAAGCCCGCTTAGAGAGACCCCAAGGAGGGATCCATTTTTTTGCAAGCTTAAGGCTCAGGGGGGACATCGTCATATCTGTTGGCTGTTTTTGGCCTCTCGTATCATATTATGGTAACACAATGCCTTGGACAACCTTTCATGTAGTGACAAGGCCCTCTCCAGGAAGAAGAACAGTTCTGACACCATTAGCAAGAGGATCGGGCCTACCCCAAATCCTAGAACTAGGAAGAGTATAGTCTCATGATACTTGTAGGGTCCTGGTTTTGCAGGTTGAGGTTGCACCAAGTTCTTCCACTTTTTGCTGTTAAGGAACTTCAGTTAAGGGCTTAGAGTTTAGGATTTCAGCAGCGGTGTGTATAAAGCAGCGTAGACAGCTAGAATTGGATGGCCCGCAATTGCAGCAACCTTGCACCATGTGACGACGAATAGCTTGCCAGTCTTGCGAGCGGGAAGGGTATGGATTATTCACAAAATCAGGATCTTTGTTGGGAGGTACAGGTAATGACAGTAATAAGGATCATTGCTTTTATGCATATGTTAGGGCACCCATTGCTTCGGCAAAATTGTCGCAGTAACCAACTTGGAGCCATTCCGAGGGCATCTTTCTTTCAGGGATGGAGGCCTTGATGAAGAGGGTATGGGGTAGTTTCCAGATGTATAATACCCCAAGAATGGAGAATCAAATGAAAAAGAAAATGGAAGATGAAATGGAAACTGCTATATTATAGGGATGTACTATGAGCTATAGGCTTGATCTCCACGTAGCCCTTTCAGACTACTTGAGCTGGGTTCGGGATTTATATAGGGGTTAGAATATTGGGGTTATATTGCGATAACAGACATTAAAATGGAAACTACTATTTAAGCTTAGGGTAACACTTTAAACCCTAAATCCTAGACCCCTTGACCGTGTCCGTGTCATGGTTTTTGAACGTCTTCAAGCTCGGGCTAGCTAGTTTCGATGTAATCCTCTGCCCCTAAGACTCAAAAAGCCCCAACCCACAACTAATGACAAATATTTCCCAATACGGTACCGTTACTAGAATAAGCGGAATATGCATGATTAGTGGGGCAGGGACTAGTTCTAGGCGGAGGGAATTAGTTAAGGACGAAGACTTCTCGGCATGTTCCTCAGCGCATGCAACGGGATCATCGTAATGAATGCCCGCCCCCACCTTATCTCCCACAACAGCCATGCTGCGGACCATAGTATCCAGATATCACTGGCTCCAATATCAAAACTTGCCAACCGACCCCGTTGTATCTTGCTGCAAAAAAAACTATTCCTGAGCGAATCTTATGCAATAAACGCAGAAACAATGCAGATGGCCCATTGGAGCCTTGATAAGTCCATTGCGGACTGGCCCTTGTTTGCGTGGGGCAGGGGCGTGCCCCGGCTGGCATCTAAATGGATTTGCTTACAGACGGTTCGTAGGCAACAAGGACAAGGGAGTATACGGACTATTCATTTTGATGGAGCATATGCCCACTACTTTAGGGATCCGTTCCTCCATTCTCTCTACGCACCACCCGCAAGTTGTAGGTTTTGTGGGTCATTGCGGCTACGCGCTTTGTCTGAGTGTAGGTTCTGCGGATTTGCTTGGGCAGTTGATGTTTCAGGCTTGGTTGTTGGGATGTACCCGCCTAGAAACATCAGAATCATTGTCTGGTACGGACTAGAGACTGGTAAGCGCCCACAGCAGCCCTTTGAGCTTCATCGGTGATATTGGGATGATATTGGGGCTTTATGTGGACAATGGAAGAAAAATGGAAACTACTATATTATATAGGGTTTAGGATGTGACTCCTTGCCTAGTGGACGCAGAATTTGGTAAGCCTAAACTCATCGGGAAAGGCCTTTAGGAAGGTCGGAAGCATGTGTAAAAGAAAAGTTTAGAAGCCCGCAAAACGCGCATGGCCCTGACCTACCTTTGGCTTTTGCAGAAGCTTCCAATATCCAAGAAATGAGGCCAGGATAAGAAGAATCATAGTAATTATTTCTTTCGTAATCTGGGATACATAGGCACAAAGTCTTTACCACTTACTTGTGTCGCTGGCAGTGACCACAACACATTTGCAACAAGCATGTCGTGTTTTTTGATAGAGGAGTAGCTTGCAGGCCCCCTACACTCCCCGAAACTCACTATGCTGAACGACCTCCCACCGGAGGCACCCAAAGCCTCGAAACCCAAGACACCAAGCCCCCACCTTCTAAAAACCTTTAGGGTTTGGGTTTAGTTTAGGGTAGGGGATAAGAGAATATTATCCCTATATAATCTCTAAATAATACGTTGAATAGGTTCCTTGATTCCTGACGAAGAACCCGTAAGTTGTTGGGCTCAGTGACCTTGATGCCAAACTTGTCCAAGCACAATCCCACAGAGCCATCTTCTTCAAAGGTAGCCGTAGAAGTTCCCCGGAGAAACGAAACAGGTGTGATCGTCGCAACGTAGACCCTTGGAAGGGCCTAGAAAGTAGCACCCCCAGCTCAGTACTTCATATTGCTATAGGGGTTTAGGGTTTATAGGGTTAAGGGGGGTTGAGGGTTTAGGGGGGTTT
>CAJNIZ010006951.1:0-16877 GCA_905231905.1 Symbiodinium pilosum
GCAATCTGGAAGGAATATGTCTTTCTTTCATTTCCGCTACTTGGCGATTTGCCGTTTGCATAAGGTAATGTCTAGGCTCACAAGGGTTGGCCCCTCCTTCAGAAACCAATCATGACTTTGAAGTAGCAATGGAAGAGGTATTTCTTTCTTTTACGCTATTTGCCTTTCTCATAATGTTGAAGGTCAAAAGTCAAAAGGGTTAGGGTTTATAAACTCTCCTGGGGGTTTATAAACTTTCCTGGGGGTGAGGAGTGCAATATTTGCGCTCTTATCTGAAAATGATGAAGTTGCAATTGACTTGGGCTGTATTTATTTCATGTTATTTGCCGTTAAAATAAATACGAGGTAAGGTCCCTACCCTAGAACATTAGAAAATACTGTAAAAACCAACGAATTTGCTGCGTTGGGATACGATATACTTTAAATGTATGTGTATATATATATATGTATTATATACTTGCATCCTGGACATCCCCATTTCCAAGCAAGCGTGGCTTTACGAAAGGGAGCTAGGGATCTATACCAGATTCAGGCGTAAGTATAAAGTGAACAGCTTTGGCCCAGGCACTCTGAAATTCAATCAGCCCTTGTGACCTTGAGCCATGCATATAGCTCTCCTGCGTTTTTCGAGTCCTTATCTTGCTTTAGATTAACAGATTGCTGCTTCTGCAATGATTCATAAAGCTGGTGCCCTTCTAAAAGTACGATAATCATTCTTGGAAAAGAACCCCCTAATTTGTTTTGAAGAGGTAAGAATGCTTTCGATTCAAAGGTGCAGAGACAGCTAAACCTATAAAATTCTGAAGAGAGAATCTCTGAAATACGTAATAATTACAGTGAACAAACAGTCATCTTCTTCTAGATGCGTAGCGAGTGCTCATGCTGGCCAAAAAATATTAGTACCCTCAGCGAGATAAAGTAACGCTCGTGAATTTTCTACAGATCAAGAGATTTGTAGAACTCTACGCAAATCAAGAGAGTTTGTTGACTTCCTGATGAGAATGAAAAAACCCACTGTCTCAATCAGAAGCCGTATAAATCCTTTCATTCTTCACTAGACAAAAACGTTGCTTTGTGACAAATCTATGGTTAAGATATATTCTTAGTGCTCTAAGCTCGTTACTAAAATTCGTTTCCTTCATACCAATTACTTACAGCACAATTCGAGGATGCCCAGATTCTTGTATAAGTTTCCCCCTTACTTGTTTGAAAATTTGAAAATAAGCCTCAAAATCATGATGCCTAGGACCCCTAGGATTACAATTACGAACTTTCTTCTAAGAAATATGTGTATTCCTAGACAGCAGATTTGTCGGTATTTACGGTGTTTTCCAGGGTTTGCCATAGCCATAAGAATTAGACCAGGGCATGGGTAGATCAAAATGACCAATACCAAACCCAACCTTCATAATGATGCTTTAGCATCATACTTATCCTCAACCCCCAAAATAACCTGTATGCAAAAACCCAGGCCCCAGCGCGACACGCCCTCGGTTATATATAGGGGTATGATTAGGGTTATATTGGGGTATGACTAGGGTTATTTTGGGGGTTATATTGGGGTTATATAGGGATAATGGAAAAGAAAATGGAAACTTCTACAGGTGGAGGGTTGAAAGTTTAGGGCTTACGGTTTGGGGTTTAGGGTTTGGGGTTGTCATTTAGGATTGCGGTTTGGGGTTTAGGGCTTAGGGTTTGGGGTCTGGGGCTTACGGTTTAAGCTTTGGAACTTGAAATGTCGGGGGGGCTAAAAGCTGGAACCATTTTGGCTTGGTGCTTAAGATTTCGGACGCGTGGCGCTACTTAAGTACTTTGGGTTCTGATGAGAAAAGGGGGCGCACAGGATGGGATTGAATTGCGTGAAGGTATCTAAACGTTCCGCGTTCAAGGATTCAAGCCTTAATGAGGCTGTCGGATTTAGGGGTTTAGGGTTCTAAAATATGTGTATGACTGCTTTTGCAGTTTTGCAGTACAGGCAAGATGTCTCCGATGGAGTGCACCAGTACATCGGCAAGTGCGCAACCCTGTCTGACACCAAAACTGACGAACGGCAGGTAGCATCCAATACTCGAGGAAAGCCAACAAATGGCTAAGAATAGTGGGCCAGCTTGCGCTTATTCCAACCAATCACTGCCGCTGCTTCCAGAAACGCTTAACCACAACTGTTCCTCATCCCACCATCACCACCGCCGCGCCACCACAGCCTCCGCTGCAGCCGCCGCCCCACCCCCCCAACCGCCGCCGCCGCAGCCGCCGCCACAGCCGCCGCCACCGCCACCACACCGCCACAAACAAAACCAACACCACCACAACCGCTCTCACTCCTCCATTCCCTACTCACCCGTTGCTTGCCTTGCACTTCTTTCTCCGAAATGGTCGGAGGGGATGGCGTGAAAGGCACCGACGAATGGTGGAGGAAGATTCGCACCTGCGCAAAAATCTTTTGCCCATACAAGGAAACCAGACCTCATCATCCTTATCTTCATATGGGTGGTTGTCACAATTATGGTCCCTTTTTGGGTAACCTAAATATTGGGTGCCGTATTATAATAGGGATCCAAAAAGGGGCCATAATTTTGACAACCACCCATATTGCCTAAAGTGCCCGGATTGAGAAGTTACGTATTTCTGGCAGCCACTCCTTGCCATCTGCATTCTTCCTGTAGCCAAACCTGGGCTCTTATTAAGACTGTTGGAGTTGGGTAATCTTCATTCCACTGTGGGGTTAAGTATAGGCAAACTGAAAAATCTTCAACAGTTTTCAAAGAAACGTATATTCCACCTTGGTCTTGCTGCCATCCGCGCAGCTAGTGAAATAATAGTTTCCCATGGCAATAGCAACCTCACCCATCACATTGATCTGGTGGTTGTCAAAGACCACCTCAGACCAGCCCTTGCCGCCGTTGATGGCAAAGCCTTCATGGCTTTGGCAAGTTGCAACGTTGTGATAGCCAAAGCTAGCTTACTAGATCGTGGAAAATCTTGTGAGAAGGTCATGTGTCTAAATTGAAGGTCTTAAGGGTTTGAGTTGGTCTAGTCAGGCGTCGTCATGTAAATTTGGGCAAAAGCTCGTGAAGTGATATTGTTGATGGGAAGGGTGGTTAGGTACAGATTAAAGCTGCCGGCTGTGTGTTTTAAACCTGGTGGATGCATTGAAGGTTGAAGAAACTTTGCTGGCAGAGGGGGGGGGTAATCAGGGGTAATGATCTGCTACCCTAAGCCCTATACCCTAAACCCTTAACCCTAAACCGCGTTCTGATTCAGGGCACCCTAAACCCTAAGCCCTAGACCCAAATCCTTGGCGGCCTGCGTCCTCCGGAATTCCTTCATCCACAGCATGGCTGCCCACGAAGTAGGACATGGCCTCCGATTAGGAGTATGGGGCTTAGGGTTCAAACATGGTTTAGGGTCTAGGTTTAGGGTGGGTTTAGGGTTTAGGGTTGTTCAAGTGTTCAATCGAATGGGACAGGAGAAGACGGAACATCAAATGGAACTGAGGAGTTATAGTGAGGTGTATATTGGGCAATGTATACTGGGTGATGAGCGGATCTTGGTTACCCAACCCTATCCTAAGGATAGGGACCTGACCTTTCAAGCACCAAATGGCTTGAAAGTACCAACCGGCTGGCCGTACAAGGGTATTTCAAGTAAATGGCTTAAAAGTTCCTGCGCGTTGGCAGGCTGCCAAGCATTTCAAACACAAAATGGCTTGACGGTACCTGCGGGTTGGCAGCCCGCGGGGCAGTTCAAGCAACAAATGGCTTGAAAGTACCGGCAGATTGGCAGCGGGCAGTTCAAGCACCCAAAGACGCGAAGGTGCCTGCAGTTTGGCAGCGGGCACGCCAGTAGAAACACTAAATGGCTTGAAAGTACCTGCGGGTTGGCAGCCCGCAGCGCTGTTAAAGCACCAAACGGCTTGTACCTGCGGGGTGGCAGCCCGCAGGGCAGTTCAAGCACCATCTCAAGCACCAAACGGGTTGAACATACCTGCGGGTTGGCAGCTCGCAGGGCTGTTCAAGCACCAAATCCTCTTATCATGGGGAGTGAGACCAGCGTACGGATTTTGACCAGGGGAAGGCCGTGCAAGCACACGATTCCGGCCTCTCACTGAGTTCAGAGCTTTGGGATGTTGACCGAACTCCAAACCCTGAACAGCCCTAATCCTTAAACCCTAGGGACAGATCCCTCAAAACCCTTAAACAGGCCAAATCCTTGAACCCTAAAGGCTACACCACAAACCCTCAACCTTAAACCCCGATCCGTAAACTCCCCATCGAGAATGGCCCCTCCCTCAGACTACCACTATAGTCTTTAAGATAGACCCCTTGAACTATCTTAGTCTCTAATGCCCCCCTACTCTAGGATGCTTTGTACTTCTTGCCTGCGATGCCATCGGGCGGAACTGGCAATCCTTTGCCTCAAACAGCCGTTTTTAAGGAATGGGATGTGATCATCCAGGGCTCAGGGTAAGAATGTCTAAGGACATGTAGAGCATGTTGGGCTAGGTTTCGGGAGAGTGGGGGTTTTTTAGGGTTTCAAGGCGTAGGGTGAAGGGTTTAAGGATTTGGTAGATTCGCAAAATCAGGGACCCCAATATAGACACCAAGGTACTATAGTCCGTATACTGGTACCCCTAATTTTGGGAAACCCCAATTCAGGGCAGGGTTCTATACATTAGAAGGAACCCCCACCTTCACAATCCGTGTCTTCTACCTATACATACCGAAATCCCTTTAAGGCGCCGCTGCCTACAGTATTTTGATAAATATGAAGTGAACTACATAGTTATATAGATACATGCATACATGTGGGGCGGTGGGGCGCCCCATTTTCTCGGAGATGGGAACTGTAAGAGCCTAAATCTTAGACCCTGAACCCTGAATCCTAAACCCTAATCGTAAGCCCATTTTGGACACCCGATCCTTGGCGGGCTTGACCCTAAACCCTAAACCCTGCGCCCTGAATCCTAAACCCTAAACCCTAAATCCTAAACCCTAAATCCTAAACCCTAAATCCTAAACCCTAAATCCCAAGCCCTAAATCCTAAACCCTACACCCTCAATCCTATCCCGATCCTTGGTGGGCTTGAAGAGCACGTTGCAGTGGCCGTAGGCGTAGAGCTCCCCGGCAGCCTTGCCGGCCACGGTGATGTAATCACCGCCCTCAAGGTAGACCTGTTTGGGGGTTTAGGGTTTAGGGTTTAGGGTCTAGGGCTTGAGGGTCTTAGGTCCAAGACCTGTTTCAGGATTAGGGGGGGGACGTGAGGGCTCAGGGATTTATAGGGGGTAGGATTTGAAGGGTTTAGGTTTTACTGGATCTGTTTGGCCCAAATACAAAAACTCTGAACCCTTCCCCGTGTTTAAGGTCGAATCTGGGACTCGCGCTTGGGCATGCCTCTCTTGACGTCAGGTTAAGTATTTTGGAGCTGCGCTTGTTAGCGAAAACCCTAAACCTTTAACCCAACACGACCCCGAGCCGAGGGGTTAAGCCCTGAACCCTCAAAACCCCTAAACCCTAGACCCTAATTAGTTAAACCCTTAACCCTGTAAAGCCCCTACAAACCCTGAGAATCCACACCCCTACCCCAGCCTTGGAGATGTTCCCCTAAACCCTAAACCCTAAGCCCCAGCCTTGGAGATGTTCTTGATGGCATAATGGGTATATATAGTAAATAATAGGGTTTCCCCAATATAGTAACTTAATTTAAGTTCCTTAACAGAATCCCACCAGGCCTTGGAGATGTTCTTGATGGCATCGGACCACGCCTTCTGGGCGGCGCGGACTTCGTTCTCAGACACCTCGCGTAGCGAATCGCTGTCTGCTAATGTAAACCCATGATTAGTTTAGGGTTTAGGGTTTAAGGTTTAAGGTTTAGGGTTTAGGGTTTAGGGTTCAGGGTTTAGGGCTGATTTTTAAACCCCCCCTCCCCTTAATAGGGATTAAGGCCTTTAAAAGGAGGGAGGTTATTAATCATGGGTCTACACTATCTCCCGGTTGAGAAAGCCCCAGACAATGTCTCCCTCTTTCCCTTCCGGTAGTGGCTCCACTCGAAGAAGTCATGATGTGAGTGTTTAAGGCGAACTGCAGCCTTCTACTCGTTCTTGAGCGACTACTTAGAGCGTCTGGTCCTCCTCACCCTCGTGCATCCTACACCCCAACCGACGCCTTCATCTGCTTGGAAGAAGACATTGCTGCGAGCGGCTAGGTTAGATGCAACACACCGAGAGATGAGACCCAAAATGGCTTCAAGTCCACATAACATGCTTCGAGGGGCGTGGGCTCGATCGAGAGTTTAGGGTTAAGTGCAAGTTGCCACTGTGGTGCGTGGGTCCGACGCCTGATTCAAGTGGCTTAGCATGTCCAGACCAAGCGGCGATATGTTTTTGGTGGCCTTGCGGACTAGTGCGCGGGTGCCATATACACAAGATCAAGGGAGAATACTACCAAACGCAACTTGCGGCCTTTACGGAGTTCTTCCGATACGCAGTCCGAGCCGGGATTCGTGTGACCTTACCCTAAGCTTCCACTGCCAACCGTGTCAAACATAGTCCAAGTTGGCGCGAATGTCTGCTGTGCATGAGCTCCCCAAATGAGTTCGTGGCCTTTCTGACAATCTGCAGCAAATTTTGGACACCCCATTGCTTGTGCGTCATGGCCACTTCTCATCCCAAGCCCCTAAACTCCAAGACCCTAACCCCACACCCTACCCGGACCGCCCAATTATCCAAAATTGGGCCTGTGTAGGTCCTATTTGTTCTTTAGGCTCGAGTCTAACCTCAGGGAACCCAGGCACGTTCCCTCACTAAGAAGAAAACATCCAGAATGAGGTCACTCCAACCCCCCTCACGTCCTTTTCCCCAGGCAGGCAAGTCAGGGTATGAAGGTATGCGCATAATGGGATTCTTAGGCAACTCAAGCAAAGATCGCATGGAGGCTCATTCTGTTGAGGGGTTCCCTTGGATCTCCCTAGGAATCCGGAATATGCAGGCGGTGCTCAGGACTTGTGCCCATGGCCCCAATAGCGACGATACAGGAAGAGCCTGCGAAAATCTCTTTCCGAATGCTCCAAAATGCGTCCTCTTATAGGGTGAGTATATGCTGCACATAGCTCTTCTGCATCCCCCCCAGTCCGAGAAGCAGCTCTCGTCAAAACAATGAGTGGAACATGAAGGAACTCGTTGAGTCCCCCTCCCGTTGCCGATCCACCCCTCTCGCAGGCTGCGCAGCCTGGAAAATGAACAGAAAAAATGATCCTGAGCCGAAAGCCCGCGCATGACTATGCCTCAAAATGACAGGGGCCCCACTATACACGACTAGGAATGCCATGCTCTTCGGGACCTGCCCTAAACCCTAACCCCCTAGCCCTCAAACCCTCGATTTTGAGACATCTCCATTTCCATGCGTGAGCATCAGAAGGCCTGAAACGGATCAATAAACACCATGCAGCTGCCTTCGCAGTAGCAGAACAGACCGAATTCATTTAAAAGGAAACCCTAAACCCTAGACCCTAAACCCGTCATGCTCGGAATTTCCTGCAACAAATGTGGCCAGAATCAGAAGAGCATGGCCTGCCGGAGCTTACGCCCCAACCTGGTTTGAGCTTGGGAGAGGTGAAGGGTTTAGGGTTTAGGGTTTGGGAGGATTTAGGTAGAGGAGCTAGGATTGTGGGTCCAGAGTGCAAGGTTTGGAGCACGCCCAACCCTAGGCCCTAGACCTCAAACCCCAACTGAATCCCGCATCCCAAACCCCATACAAACCCCAAACCCCAAACTCGGATACACCCGCCTAAACCCCGCAGAAACCTAAACCCCCAAGCCCTAAACCCCAAATCCCTAAACCCTGAGCCCTTACAACCCTAGACCCTCAAACCCTCAAACCCCTTCGCCCAGCGGCAAGCGTTGCACTCTGCACCTGGGCTGCGGGGTAGGGGCCCTTGGGGGCCGCCACAGCTGCAGCCTGGAAAGGCACGGAAGAGTGGTGCAGGAAGATGCGCACCTGCAGGGGCTAGTGGAGTATGGGGGTTTAGGGCTTCCGGACTCAGACCCCTGGGAGGATCTAAAAATTAGATTCCCTATATTAAGCCATAATAACCCCTATATAATCCCTATGAAATTCCCCATGATCTTCTAGGGGATCTAATTTTTAGATCCCTTTGGGGGTCTGGGGATTGCTGAAACTTACACCCCAAAGGGTTCAGACCCCGAAGGGAAGGTTACACCTGGTGAGGTTCAGGGTTATTTGAGGTCTAGGGTGTAGGGTTTAGGGTTAGGGTTTAGGAAGGGAGGAGGCTATGAGAGAATGGGGCTTTAGGGTGTAGGGTTTAAGGAGCTCTTGGGGTTCGGGATTAGGGCATAGTGTTCCTTGGTGACCGCTTACAACGCGGGTATAGCCGCACTCATACTTGGGACGAACCATGCAAGGCGATTTAGGGTAATTGGAGATAGTGTTTAACCCAGTCAAGTGTGTTACGAAGTTCCATCAAGATTCAAGCGTTGTATAACTTGTCAGAGTCTTTGGTCCAGGGGTCATGGCCAGTGGTCAGCTGGCAATGAAAGAAGAGAAAAGACACTGGAAACTACCAGATCATTTCGGGCTTAGGGCTTCGGGTATGAGAGCTCTAGGGTTCAGGGTGAAGGATATATGTATATATGTTATAGAGTTCAGGGTTAGGATTTAAGGATTTGGCTATGGGATGTCGGTCTCAGGACTTTGCTAAAATTCTGAAATGGGTTCGGAACGTACTTGGCAACGGGTGCCTCCCAAAATACCCAAACTGCACCCACTATGTTCTCTCCAAGGTCGTCACAATCCTTGAAAACACACCAGGGGACATCCGTCTATCCTTGCGCGTATAGCAAGAGGGGCCTTAGGGTTTAGAGTTTAGGGTTGGGGTATAACATATAACCATAATCCGTGGACCCCAAACCCCAAACCCTAAACCAAAAGGTGGATAAATCCCCTTTGCTCTCCGTATCCAGCGTTACCGCGTGCACTGGCTGAGAAATTCGCATGGGTGCCATGATGGAAGCACTATGCCATTCAGATGCTTGTAGAAGAATCGTTGAACTAATCCTTTCACCCTGTCGTTAAACAATCCCCCCTCCCACTCCCTGTCTCTCCCATTTTCAGTCACCCCCTCCTTGCCGTCAGCATTCTTCTTGTAGCCAAAGGTGTACTCCACTTTGGTCTTGCTGCCATCGGCACAGCTGGTGAAGTAGTAATTTCCCATGGCGATGGCCTTTGGCTAGCTTCATAACTGTTTGGACCCAAAGGGGAATATGGTAATGTAGGGGAATTGTATATATTAATATATGGGCAATACAGGGATAATGTAGGGATATAGCATATACCACCAAAAATCACTTGAATGAATTCTATGAAATTCTTTGGTCCAGCCTCAGTTGCTACGAAAGGTTGCCAGTCTAGTGCACATAAGTATGGGAATCATGGTAACCATGTTGGGCAAGCATTCCCAAACTCCTCTATGCCAGCTACATGCGTACTATTCAAACTGCGTACCGGCGGGGTGTGATGCTAATACTGCTGAAACCCAAATTATGCATGACCTCAGTATAAAAACCCAAGGTTAGGGATTGGGTCATGCAGGAGTTTTAGCATCCGCGAGAATGATTAGCCAAACTTGCAACAATGAAGACGACAATTTGATCATCTCAACCCACAACACCAGAACCACATGGCTTTCGCGGGGTCTTCGTTGTGGGTTTGGGGTTGCTACATGGGACTTTCTGAAATTTGAGGTCCCCTTTGAGTTGAGGAAGCTCCATAATAGTCGCGCTCAAAAACTTCCATGTCTGCCCCAGTGGCAACGTTGCCAGTCACGTCGATCTGGTGGTTGTAGAACCTAAGCGTCCAGCAAACCACAGACAAATACCTTGCTGTTGCCCGTCCTTAAGCCTAAACCTAAACCCTATTTGAACCCCAACATCCCGCCCTCAACCCTAAGCTCTGAAATCCTTCTAAAAACATGAAAAAACCATAAAACCCCTAAACACCCCTAAACAACCTAAAAACCATTTAAAAAAAAAAAGAGAAAAAAAACATACACACAAAACAACTCAAAACCCTAAACACACTAAAGAAACCTAAGCCACCAAAAAAAACCCAAAGCCCCTACAGCTCCGAAACCCTCCAAACCAAAAATCTAAAATTCGAAGCCTTGAGCCGAACAAGGGACACCCTGGAGCTAGGGTTTAGGGTTTAGGGTTTAGGGTTTAGGAGGGTCAGTAGGCAATCAGGTTAAGGGTTTAGGGTTCAGGGGGGAATATCATCACTTCCGGATCTATAGTCTAAACTCCTGAAGGCGGTCTTATAAGGATGTATACCATGGACTACTCTAGAAGTTATTAGGTTATTGAGGGGGAGACTAGGAGTTTAGAATGTGGCTCATGTAAACGTGATGTAACCCCCTATGCAGTATACTCAGTCAGGTAAGCGATTAGGGGGCTGCTTCTTTGAGAGTTCGGGCTCGGGGATTATGAGATGGCTGGTCTTAAGGTTCTGTGCTTAGGGTGTAGGGTTCAGGGCTTGAGGTTTGGGATTCAGGATGTCGGGTTTAGGGTATGACCCTAAACCCTAAACCCTAAACCCTAACATACCATATTCCCACGGACCCTGAAAGTCTTTGGCAACCCGAGGAACGCCACGTCAGCCCAGCCCTTGCCACCGTTNNGTTGATGGCGAAGCCTGCATCCTCCAGCGGGCAACTTTTTTTTTTGGGTTTAGGGTTTAGGGTTTAGGGGGGGAAGGTTATAAATTGGTTTAGGGCTTATATTCATAGGGTTCAGAATTTGGGGTGCAAATTTTTGGGGGTGATGTCGTAGGATTTGGGTCTTGTCAGGGAGGTTCCCTTTTTACCTTGGGGGGTTGGTACCCTTGGGCTTGAGCCCCTTGGCATGGAATGAACTCCTGAATTAGGGTGTTCTTGAGGTAGAAGACCCAAGGGTACACACCAGAAGGATACCAATTTGATGTCCTTGAGTTTAAGTTCCCCCTTAAGAAGATGGAATATGGAACTTACCAATCTCATAATAAGATCCCCATATACCCCATATTCTATCTACTTAGGGGGGACTATAGGGGTGTGAGTGAGTGGAGGAGGGTTATTTAGGCCCCTCATAGTTTAGGGTCTAGGGTGTAAGGTTTCACCGTTCAGCACTTTCAATTGCAGATGTCGAGCTAGAATGGGCGGACACATGTCCATAACTGTTTATGCAGAGGACAAGATTTGGTCGCCGTGCCTTTTGCCTACAGGTTCTAGAGCCCATAGCATGTCCCCTGTTGGGAGTTACAAATGGCAATTCCCCGTTCAGTGCTGGGCAGAGATGCAGCTGGTAGTCTCGTAGGGGGCGTGTCAGCTAGTGCCATACCTTCCCTAAACCCCAAACTCTTGGAGGAAACTGGAAAGCAGCCAACCCCAGGTATCCTCCGCATGACCGTTTGCCACTGCCTTGTGTCCAACGAAATACCTCAGCTCAGGACAACACACAAAGTCCGCCTTTGGGTTTGGGGTATATAATATGCTATAATCTACTATAAGATACTTTAGTATACTATTTGATACGATAATGTACTATCTATAATGTACTATAATATGTTGGTTAGGGTGCCAGGGATAAAGGTTGAGGGGAAGGAAAACACCTGCTAAAGACGGTGCAGAAGCAACAACGTGAAGTCGCGACAATTTCAGGAGCCAACTAGTTTTGAGCAACTAACAACGGCTCTTGGAGCTCAGTAAGCTTTACAACAAGCTTCTTAGGTTGCCCTGTCTTTATTCGTATGCCCAATGTGCAACAACAAGCATAGGAGAAGATGGTCTAAATTGTTCCCAAAGTGTGAAACTAAGCCGGAGACTCTACAACCCTGTGTAACTGACAATGACCCGTACTTAATTCTGAATTTTTCAGTAATTTTACTTTCTTGTTCATTCCCTGAACCCTAAGCCCTGAACAGAAATGTTTATTCCTGACATTCTCAGCCCACGGTAACCCCCACAGAACTTGTAGCTTCTGTATCATCCCCTAGACTCTGCTATGCAGGTTTATTTTCTTGTTCCTTCCTGCAATGCTTATGACCGGTCTAGATGCGACATTGCGTCAGAAGCCGTGGGTCGGAACTGGTGAGCGGCTGCCTGTGAGTTGATAGTCCCCTTAAATAGATACAATATGGCTTTGGGTACATTATACTAAGATCCCCATTCCACCCATATTCTATCTACCTAAGGGGGACTACATACGCTAGGGTTTTGGGCCGGCTTTGAGTTGAGGATTTAGGGTTTTGGGTGGGTCATCTTTGGGATGTGGAAGTTTCTCAAAATGGCCTTGTTAGGGACCCTTGGGATATGCGGGGACTATATCAGGGACCCTTGGGCTCATAACAAGGCCGCTGACTAGGGACTATTTTAGAAATTTCCATGTTGTTAAGTACCTGGAGGGTCACGCTGGCCCAGATATTCTTAGAAAACCCCCTGGAAGCAATGAAATAACAGCTAATCATCCTCACGGATGCTTCTGAAATTACCCTACCAATTC
This sequence comes from Symbiodinium pilosum, assembly GCA_905231905.1. Lineage (NCBI taxonomy): Eukaryota > Dinophyceae > Suessiales > Symbiodiniaceae > Symbiodinium > Symbiodinium pilosum. The sequence goes on from CAJNIZ010006951.1 coordinate 12,549, forward strand.
CTAATAGGGATCCATTTCCTTCCCTTCCACGCCGTATACATCCGAAGGGTCCCCCTCAAGCCTAAACCCCCCCCCTAAACCAAGATAAGCTCCTGTAACCTTGATACCATGACGGTGTAACTGATGTAACTGGTGTACCTTCTCGGGTTTAGAGACGCTCTGCAGATATCGGGTGGACGCCTTTAGGGTGGTTACAGCTGAAGGGTTTAAGGTTTTGAGGCTTCCGGTCTCCAACCTTTTGAAGGTTGTTGAACCACCCCGTGGGCGCCCCGCCATTTCTAAAGGAGTAGGGTGGTATATAGTCCCCCTTAAGTAGATAAAATATGAGGTATATGGGGATCTTATTGTAGTATGCCCAAAGCCATGTTCTATCTACTTAAGGGGGGCTATAGGCCTTTCCTCCCCCTACTGTTCACCCCTCCTTCCTCCCCTGCACACAACATGTGTGGGTTTGCAAAAGGAACACTCAATGTCATAGAGGCTTTCATGAATTCCAGGATCTTCCTCTCAAACTTCAGAATTCTCAAGTTGAACTATTTGCTCTCGAGCTCCAAGGATAGACCTTCAAGCCTAAGCTTTCGGCCCTTGACCTTAGACCATTTAGGGGGTCAATATTTCCAATATGATTAATGGACATGTGCCCTTGTAAGGGAATATAAAACTATACAAACTACCAAAGGGACCCCTACGTCCACCCTTAGTCTGTTGGTAACCCGAATATAGACAGTTGCTCACGTAAATATCTCTGTTACAGGGTAGTGGAAACCGCAGCCCTCATCGATAATCTCTAAACCCTAAGCTCTAAACCCTAAGCTCTAAACCCCAAACCCTAAACCCCAAACCCTGAAACCTAAACCCCAACCCCTAATCCCTAAACCATTTAATATCGGCAATATCGCCAGAAGCCTTGGTTGGCTTGAAGAGCACATTCGTGTGGCCATATCCGTACAGCTCACCGGCAGCCTTGGTGGCCTCTGCAACGTAGTCACCTGGTAGTTAGGGCTTAGCGGCTTAGCGCTCCTTTGGGTTCGAAAGAGTTATATAGAGCTATATAGGATTTAGGGTTTATTGCCATTTAAGGGCGGATTTTTGCGCTTAAAATCATAAAGCTTGAGATCAGGGAAATTGGGAAACCCTAGGCAATGGTAAGTTCATATCGGCTTGAAGGCTGGGGCTCAATGTGATTTAAGGATTTTGGGGGGTTCGGGGCTTACTTAGGGCTTTAGGGCGAGTTTGAGGATTTGGGATATTTGGCGTTTAGGGTTTACGGCTCACGGTTTGGGCTTTGAGGTCACCTGGTGATTTGAGAATTTCTAGAAGTAGGAGGGCGTCAGGGGTCCCAAGGGATACATAGTGCAAAATAAGGGTTATAGGAGGAGTATTGGGGATCCTTGTTGGGGATTCTCTAGGGACTGTCTTGAGACATACCCACTAATGTTTGGGTTTAGGGCGTAAATACGCGTTAAGTTTAGGATTTAGGATTTGCTCCTATTTGGGGGTATCTCCCGGAGACTTAGGGTCCCATCTACGAGATGTATTTAAGCTTAGATTCAGGGGCTAATGCTTGCACAGCTTAGTTTTTTGCGGATTCCTAGACCTGCAACACCCACTGCAAAGGCAACACCGTAAGACCCTGGAACCTAGCCCTCAGCCCCCGAAACGGCCAAACACACCCCTAAACCCTAAACCAAACCACCCTAAAACCCTAAAGTTTAAACCCTAAAACCCTAAACCCCAAAACCTAAACCCTAAAACCCTAAAACCCTAAAACCCTAAACCCTAAAACCCTGAACCCTAAACCCTAAACCCTAAATAAAGCAACATCCCCGCCCCAGCTCTGCGAATCTCAACCCTGAACCACCCTGAGCCCTACACAGACCTCAAAGGGCTTAGGGTGTGGGGTTTAGGGTTTGGGCTTAGGGTTTAGGGGTTAGGGTTTAGGGTTAGGTTTTAGGGTTAGGTTTTAGGGTTTAGGGTTAGGGTTTACGGTATAGGGTTAGGGTTTAAGGTTTAAGATTTGGGGTTGTCCTCAAACTCTGAACTTTAAGGTCCTAAGTGCGGAATAGGACCTATCTATTCCATCTTACTTTCGCACAACCAGTAACGTGGGTCAATCCCCTACCCAGTAATGGGTACCACAAAGGACTACTGTAGGTATATTCAGGCCCTGTAAACTCAATATTTAGGGGCCAGTACTGTAGGAGGGATTGACCTAACTTGTAGCGAAACCCAAGCCTCCCTAGAACACCGAACCCAACCCAGAAGCCTCACAACCCCAAAGCGCGAAATCTGAAAAGCCCTAAAATCTCAAATGCCCCTATGGACCCTCAAACACCCCTTCACAACCCCGCTATGTAACCACCTCTCTCCCCTGGAAACGGGATCCCTAAATCCTAAACCCTAAACCCTGCATCCTAAACCCTAAATCCTCAACCTAAAATCCTGAACCCCCCAAAAAAAAACACCTAGACCCTAAAAACCTAGACCCTAAACCCCCTAAAAAGATCCCCTAAAGCCCCCCACGAAATCCCAACCTCCAGCAAGGTAAGTCTTGGAGATGCCTTTGATGGCATTGGCCCAGGCCGCCTTTGCACAGGTTTTTTCAGACGCCTTCAGGTATTTCGGCACCAAACTTATATACATATATATATATACATATGGTTTGGGGTTTAAGTTTTAGGGTTTAGGGTTTAGGGGGGGTAAAAGTGTTTGAGGAGTGTTCGTTGTAAGGCTTAGCATTGAAAGGGTTCGAGGCTGTTGGGCTCCGGGCTTCACGGGTTCAGGCCCTACATCCTAAACCTTGAACCCTCATGAAACCCTAAACCCCCTAAGCCTAAACAGGGTTTAGGGTTTAGGGTTTAGGACCTTGAAAAAACGCCCTAAACCTAAGACGTACACCCTCCACCTTGTTTTGGGAATCTAAAGCCTCATCCCTACTACACCCTCAACCTTGTTTTGGGAATTTAAAGCCCTAAACCCCATCAAGCCTACTAAGCCCTCCACCCTCAACCTTGCTTGGGAATTTAAAGCCCTAGACCTCCTCAACCCTACTTGACCCTACACCCTCAACCTTGTTTTGGGAATTTAAAGCCCTAGACCTCCTCAACCCTACTTGACCCTACACCCTCAACCTTGTTTTCAGAATCTAAAGCCCTAAACCCCCTCAACCCTAAGAAACCCTACACCCTCAACCTTGTTTTGGGAATCTGAAGCCCTAAACCCCCTCAACCCTACTTGACCCTACACCCTCAACCTTGCTTTGGGAATCTAAAGCCCTAAACCTCCTCAACCCTAAGAAACCCTACACCCTCAACCTTGTTTTGGGAATCTAAAGCCCTAAACCCCATCAAGCCTACTAAGCCCTCCACCCTCAACCTTGTTTTGGGAATCTGAAGCCCTAAACCCCCTCAACCCTACAAAATCCTACGCCCTCAACCTTGTTTTGGGAATTTAAAGCCCTAAGTCCCCTCAACCCTACTATACCCTACACCCTCACCCTTGTTTTGGGAATCTAAAGCCCCTAAACCCCCTCAACCCTACTAAACCCTATACCCCGAACCTCGTCTTGGGAATCTAAAGCCCTAAACCCCGTCAACCCTACTAAACCCTACACCCTCAACCTTGTTATGGGAATCTAAACCCCTAAACCCCCTCAACCCTGCTAAATTTATACCCTGAACCTCGATCGTCTTGGGAATTTAACACCTTAAACCCCCTCAACCCTACTAAATCCTACACACTCAACCTTGTTTTGGGAATTTAGGATGGCCGCCTGCGCGGCTTGCACTTCCTCCTCAGAAATGGAGGGCACGAAGGGCACCTTGGTCAAGCCCTAAGCTCTAGTTAGGGTTTAGGATTTAGGGTTTGAGGGTTAGGATTTAGGTTTTAGGCTTTGGGGTTTAGAGTTTAGGGTTTAGGATTTAGGGTTTAGGGCTTGGTGTTTAGGGTTGGAGGTTTAAAGCAGTACTGAGCCCTGGTTCCACGCGGTTTAAGGATTAGGGTCAAAGGAGGCTCATGGTTCGTAGATGTCTCCTACAACTTCAGTTACAGTTCCTCAGGAGCCTTCAAGAGCCTCACAACTGTCATGGGACTTATGGATGGCCCTGCATCATATCTATGGGGCTTCGTACTTTGCTTGCTCGCAGTACATCTGCAAAGTACAAGCCCCAGAAAGCCTTGATATTTATTCAGGGTCCGATATACTCAGAACTTTTAGGATAAGACCCTCAACCACAACCCAGGCACTGAGGAATGGTGCAGGAAAATACGCACTTGGCCGTCGGCATTCTTCTTATAACCGAAGCTGTACTCCACCTTGGTCTTGCTTCC
>CAJNIZ010006952.1:0-16875 GCA_905231905.1 Symbiodinium pilosum
CCCCCCCCCCCCCCTCCCCCCCCCCAAAAAAAAAATGCACACCTTCCACACTAAAGTCGTCAAGCTGGTGCCTACTACTTAGCTCAGTCAGCCCTGAGGGCCTAAGCCCCATAAAGAGTTTAAGAAGCCACTGGCAGATGGTAGCTTCCATGCCATGTTCTTTTCCATTATCCCTATGTCCCTATATGACCTGAGTAGAATATGGGATTTTTGAGAGATGATTTGGCCGCAACATATACCCGATTACAATATGGTAGTTTCCGTTTTCTTTTCAACTATCCCTATATTATCTCTGTGTAGCCTTAGAATCCTGTAGTACTAGTATTCATCTAGAAAGGTCACTGGAGAGCTTCGGCAGTCTGCAGAGCCTCGCACTGGATCCTCGTTTGCAGCCAGCCGCTCCTCACAGTTGGGGGCTTCTCGAAAATCTGTGCTTCTGAAGATCGCGATTCTCATATTCGAGGCTTCGCGTAAGAGCTCATCAATAATATTCAGGTCATATCAAGAACCCCCCAGCTCACGGCCCCCCACGGGGATGTCAGATGATGTGGGCCCGAGGTTCTAATTATGTTCTGGGGCTCGGGTTTTCAAATTATGCTGGGGCTTCTTAAGGAGAAGTCAACATAGGGGAAACTTTTCTCCACATGCATCTTCTGACCCTTGGCTTTCAGAAGCAGTATGATTTCATGGGGAACCACAAAGGGGTAGTGCAGGTGGAGGGGAGGGTACTTGGAGGGTCAGGGGGGCTTAGTAAGTAGGTTAAGAAGGGGGATAACTAGGGTTACTATATGGGTTATAGGAGTTATTAACCTACTTACTAAGTCCCCCTGACCCTCCAAGTAGTGGGGGAAGTCACAAACTTTGCCTTTTGGGCTTGCCACTACATTTACAGCGTCTGTTTCTGGTTCACTTCTGCATTACAAGTAGCACTATCAGCTACAAGATCCTATAGAACCCTACAGAATCCCATATACCTCTATCTATATATGTATATAGATAGTCGCAGCTTGCAGTCATCAGAGCCTCGCTACCAGGACCTTCTCGGGCTTTGGAAGGCCAGGATGTCTTGAGCCCTAAGGGTCCAAAGCGGTTTAGGGTTTAGGGTTCTAGTAATAGGGGGTTCAGTACAGAAAGGTTATATAAGGAATAATGGTAATACTGCCAGTTTGCCGTGATTATTAATAGTAGGTTCAGTACATCAAGGTTATATAGGCATGTAGGGACGATGGAAAACGAAAATGGAAACTACCATGTTGTAACAGGGGCTAAACATTCCCCAAGTCCAAAGCGGTTGTGAAGTGTCCTTTAACATCAAAAGCGTTAAGTCAGCAGCAGGACAGTACAGAGTGGACTAGGTGGAGATGCCCAGGATGAGCAAATCATACCTTAAGTAGATAGAACATGAGTTATATGGGGATCTTATTATTATTGTTATATACCCAAAGTCATAGTCTATCTACTTAAGCGGGACTATAGTCACCTGTAGGTGTAGGGTTTAGGATGTTGTGTACAAGGCCCGGTGATCGCTGCAAGCTTTGTTGTGATCCATTTCATGCCACTTACTTGTTCCTGACATGATCGGACTACACTAGTAGACGTCAATACCACTAAACTACTATACTACCGAGTCTGACTCCTTGCTTTAATGTCTTGCCAATGGATCCTTTCTTCTTCCTGTGCAGGAGGCAGGCGCGAGTTCGAAGGAGACCTGCGCTGATGCGGAGGCCGAAGGGGGAGAATTTCCTGGGTGACTGTTAAGGAACTAGAACAGAGCAAGTGTAAAGGAGGATTGGATCAAAAATGGGCTGTATACTGTATGTATACAGGGGGTTCAGGGACATATCAGTGAAGTCACCACTATGTCCATATCCATATACCATGAAGAGCCTTTGCACATTGCGCCCCGCACCTTGTGCCATCATATGAGCTATAGTCTAAACTCCTAGTATCCCCCTTATTAACCCCTATAGTAGTCCCCTATATAATCCCCTATATAACCCCCCTTTAAGGAGTTTAGACTATAGCTCATAAAATGCATCTAAACTGAAGTTCCTTCACCCGAGCTCAATTTCCTGTGTCTGGGCATTATATTAGGGATATATAGGGTTTAGGGTTTAGGGGATTTAGGGTTTAGGGTTTAGGATGGAAAGGATTTATTGGACCAGTATGGGCAGTGGTTGTTGCTGGTATGGTCATGAGTACCAAATATCTTAGGCTGGTAGCAGCAGCGTCATTCTGCAAAAGCAATCATATCCCATGAGGGATCTTGGGAAAATGGATCGCAAGCAGGGCCCTCTTGACGGACCCTATCTTCTAGATACTTGCGCAACTCGCGCAGGTTTGAGGAAGGAGCCCCAAAGCCACAGAGGGATCCCTCGTTTGGTAAAGCTGCCCGCGAAAAAATTGTTTGCAAGGACATCGTGGGAGCTGCTCTGCAGGCCACAGAGAAGTGCATCAAGCAGCATGAGCCCTGGAAGACCGGCCTCAGCGTGTGACCAAAGCAAACTGGCAGAGGGGGTGGGGGGGTTCTGTCATTAATTAGTTGAAAGGTGCTTGATGTTCAGAGCATAGATACTAAGTGCATTGATGCAAGCTCAACTCCTTCGCGCTCCCAAACTAATTTTGTGAAAAGTTTGAGCAAAGGTGGCAGCAGCGATGTCGCGCCCTTGCGGCGAAGTGTCAGGCCAGCGTGAAGCAGAAGAGCCGCAAGTGTCCGCAGACATGTGCATATGCGTATGCAAGCATGCATGCTTGTATACTTGCATGCCTGTATGTATGCGAAGATCCATGTAAGGCTCGCTACACATGTAAGACGCTTTGACAGGAAACTCATTGCCGCCTTGAAAGGGTGACTGGGCTCCAACCCCCAAATCGCAGAAGTTGTGTTTCAACCCGACCAACCCAGCCCCGAAAGTGCAAGAGATCAGAGGTGGGTTCAAGTCGAGTCTTACTTGTCAGATCAAGGCTGGAAACATGGGTCCCTGCCTTGCTCTTCAAAAGTGTTCAGAACAATCAGGTAGATCCTGAGGGTCACCCTGAAGGAAACCATTTAGTTCCCTGCAATTCCCTTTTGAAGAGTTTTCAGGGGGGAAGTAACCTGACGTGAAGGAGCTCGTGGGGCACATCGAAGCAAAGCTGGCCACCCTGCCAAAAGGTAGCTTCGCCCAGGACGGACTGTAAAGGCAGCTTGGGTGTGTCAGCAAGTGAGACAACAAGGACGAAGGCTGGTGTGAGCCAGTGCTGGTCTCCACTCGCAAGGGAGGGTAGCAAAGAAGCTCGGTGCAGATGATTTAATGCAAGGTGGCGTTGAGATGCGGAATATGTTTGTAACGCAAGAGAGGCTGGTAAGATCTAAGGATGAAGATGTGAGCCCTTAAGCCTTCAATCCCTACCTTGAAACTCAAGATCCTGGGCCGATGCGTCAGCCACCGTCGCGAATTTGTGGATGAATTTTTGAATGCTTGGGCTGTTATCGTCAAAGCCCAAACCATGGAACCATGGACATGAGCATAATTTTTCGGCAGGGACTAAGATGTGCTCAGACAGGCCGTTAATTCTGGGAACCTGGCACAAAAACGAAGCAAGTAATAAACTGTATAGAAAATATTTTGCCAAGGAAAGGCCTACTGAAGAACGCGCGAATTCGTTAGAAGTTCTAACGTTTGACCAGGCCGGTGGTAGTTTCTTTGCGTTGGGCGTTGCCGGGGGTTATAAGCAATTGTAAACAATCCAAGTCTAAAGGCGTTTCGGACAAAATCAGGGAGCACGTTGCCGAGTGGCGTTGGCAACGCCGCGTTGCGCGTTGGGCGGGGCAAGGTTGCTAAGGTTAGAACAGCTGTACCACATCAAAGTTGCATACGTTTTTATTTTAGTAAGTACAGCTCAGGATTTGGCCATAGTAAGCCTACCTGGTTTTAGGGTTTAGGGTTTATCCAATACCTCCATTACAAGCCCCCGAACCCCCGCAACTATGACCAGGTAAAGCTAACAAGCTAACAAGTACCTAATAATCATACACTTACCCAAAACCTGTACTGTTACCCAAGTCCCAAGTAACTAATGATTGGGTACATGGACCTCAAACCCAAAACCCTATCTATCTATAAACCCTTGCAGCTGCAACCAGATGTTTGGCAAAAGCTAACAAGATGTTTTGGAATTTGGGAATTTCAGTTTAATTAGGGTTTGGGGTTTAGGGTTTCACCTCGAGGTTAGGGTTCAGGGTTTGGGGTTTGGGGTTTAGGATTTGACCTCAAGGCACGGAGCACAAGGAAACTAAATGCAAAGCCCGCGCAAGACAGAGGGCATCGGACGAGATCTTTTTTCAGCTCGCCGCATTGGATCTTTGGGGTAGCCCAGCCGGAGTAGCATTGTACCTGCCAACAGCCAGACTCAGTTGACGTGTTGTGCTCAACACAAGTGTCACGAAACTCGAGAGCACATGCAGCACATTTGACATGCAACAATGCAACACATGCAACACAACAAAAAAACAAGCACACACTACAAGACATGATTTTCCCGCTTCGAGACCAGATCTCTACTTGTCCTCCGGCAGCGTGTAGTCCAAGGCCACCGTCACTTTGGCCATGCGCAACGCATCCAATCGGCCCCGACGAGCAAGCTGGCCAGCATGCTTCCGAGCATCGCCATCACCATCCTTCACGCTCTTCCAGCCCAGGGAGTAAGCCTTGGTTAGATATTTGCATCATCGACAGATGGGCAACGGGGTCACTTCCGGCCCAATAATTACGCCAAGGTTCGGAGTTCAGAGTTTTCATCAACTCTTTGAGATTCATCTTCATATTGATCGGCTTGCACTTCTTGCCCGCTGGCTTCTTAAGCACGGTCTTCTTGTTGTCCTTGTCGGTGGACTGGGAAATGAAATGTAAATCAAAGCAGCTCCAGCTTCATTTACAAGCCTGCTGTCTTCAGCCTGTGAAATAACCGAATGCAAGCAAGTAGCAGAGTTCGGCTTTGCGATCAAGTCGGCCTTCTGCTTCTTGTTTGTCTTGGCTCGCTCAGCTGGCTCTATGACATCCTTCGCAGCATTGTCCTGATTCACATGGGGATGATTCCAGCCGCCCCAAATCAAGGTCTCGGCATCTGAAGAGGCCTCGCCCACCGGGGAAGCCTGACATCATCAAAACGCAGCAATTACATTCAAACGCAAATTGAAAACAGGCATGCCTCATCCTCCTCACAGCGAACATCCGAGGCATCCAAGCTCCTGAATTCAGGAGGGCTCAGATGAGGAAATCAAGACTTAAAAAAAAGAGAAGGCAACATAGCATGACGATCTTGTTTTCGTTGCCCACCTTCAAGCTCTCATGAAGCATGCAGCAGCTGCGGCCGACAAAATTTGTCGGCCACAGCTGCTGCATGCTTCATGAGAGCCTGCGCAGGGCGTGACGGACACTGTATCCTGTTTGACAGAGCCTTGGTGAGCTTCTTGACAACAAAGTCCGGCCGCCGTCTGCATCGCATGACTGGCTTTAGCAATTGACTGATGGCGAAGCGGCCTCTGTGATCTGCCGGCGCAACCTACTTGGCATGCCCGCGCTGGGCTTTTTTGGCCATTCATCATATAGTAGTCAAATGCACAACCGTAATGAACGGCCGAAGGCGTACCCATTTCACTTGATGATTGTTTTGTTCGCCGTGATCCTGGGACTTATATTCTGGTTGCCCGTCGCTGCCATGCCCTCCAAAAACATTACTGGTCAACCAAGTTCTAGTTGTCAGCAACTGACCAAAAGAATGCATAACGCATCAGCCAACTCGTGCAACAAGCATCAAACTGAGCACAAACGTTCAGCAAGCAGGCAAATGAACAGTCCTGTTGGGGTCCGCGTTCGACTCAGCTTTCTTGGCTGCGGCCTGCCAGATGTAGCAGGGCAAGCCAGGCTGGTTATGATTACAGCAATGTGGGCCTTCTTCTTGGGTCGGCCTCCCTTCTTCGCTGCTGGCTTTGACTTGGCAGCACCTTATTTCCGAATTCGATCATGACGTCAGGCTGATCTCAACACACAACGTCCCAGCATTGAGACTCCGACAGGACTTACCACCACCAGGACGCTTCATTGGCTTTCGCGTGCTGCTGCCCTCGCCTTCCGGCTCTGGATCGTCCTCGTCATCATCGCCACCATCACGGCCATCCGAGGCGCTGTCGGGCTCAGGCTCCTCGTCGGTCGCCTTCTTCTTGTTGTTTTTTTTGCTTTTCTTAGCTGCTGCCTTCTGGGCAGCTTTCTTCACCTGGACTTGATACTGGCGCCGCCCATCTTTCGTCGTGATCTCATCGTCGTTGGAGTCGGAGTTGCCTGCAACATAGGCCTTTGGCAGGGTGTGCTTCTGGCATTCCTTCGCTGGCCCAGCCGCTTCACTTGCAGCAGTGGCCTTCCTGGCCTCCGCACGAGGCTCTGACACAGTTGCTTTGCTTTCGCTGGAGGCTCTGAGACAGTATCCTCATCCTCTGCAAAATCCTCCTTTGCATTCAATCGGCGGAGGGCCATCTTGACAGGAGGAGATCGAGAGCTTCCTGGGGCTGCCTCTGAACTCGTGGCCACGCCTGCGTACTTCTGCTCGGAGACTGCCGTGGGCGCGATGCGCTGCGGACATGCTGTGTTCGTGCCAATGAAGTTGGCCAGGTTGAACTCCTTTGACGCATCGATCGACCCACATAGCAAATTAAGCAAAACTCTTGGTGAACCCATGCTGGGATCCGAGCCGGAGCACGAAATCGAACACTTCGTGGGGCACTCTGACCCACACACTCCACATCGGAGGAGTCCGACTCACCAGTGGCGGTCGAGGTCCGCTTCATACCAGTCCTAGAACATCATAATTGTTCACAGTTACAAATCAAAGAATTGCAAGCCGCTGCGCCAAGGTTCACAAACATGCTGAGGGCACCACCTTCAAGACAGCTTGATCACAGCACTACAAAACCCACGCGCTAAAGCCCAAGGAAAATGGCTGAGGCACAGGCATCTGCCATGTGCAAGAAACAAAGCCAAGCGGCATGACAAGTGCGCACAACGGAACAAGTGAAGAGTGCCCTTGCAAGCAATGAGGCCAATTCCTTTTGTTCGCAGATCCTCGCCAGGAGGCGGCTGCAAGGTAAGCTTGAAGCCAAGGACAGCATCTGAATGTCAGGCTGTGTGACCTTGGTACCAGGTGCCTAGCAGCGCAATACAACCACTGCGACATGCTTACTTGGCGCCACTTATGATTTCTTTCCTTGCCTGCTGGCCACAAGCACCAACCCTTGCAAAGCGCTTCAAGCATAAATCTTGAAATTCTTGTTTGCGAGACTTCATCGCAGGCACAAGAAACCTTATTCACAGCAAGCAAGCAATCCCTCCAAAATTGATTTGCGCAAAACTTGATCGCAGGCAAAGTGAACCTTACACGAAGCAGGCGACCCTTTCAAACTGATGCGAGCGAACCTTCATCGCAGGCAACGTGATCTTTACACCAAACGGACGATGCTTCCGGCAGCCATGTTCAACAAGCCGTTCAAGACCACAATCGGTCGTTGCGGAACCAGCTTTGTTCCAGCGCTGCCTTCTGATTCCAGCCTGCCCAAGAACACAAGAACACAGCAAACAAGCATCATCTGCTGAACCCTTCAAGTCATGGCCTCAGCCGCCAACCAACCTTCAGGGCCGGACTGGCGTTCAAGGCTGTCATGTCCAGCTTGGCACCGAAGGTCAATGGCGAAGTGGTGGACTGACACAAAGCCATGCGGCAAGTGACAAGCAGCTGACACTCAACAGATACACGCAAGACAGCACAAGGACATCTTTTTGGAAATCGGTATTGCCTGCCTTCTTGGGGTTCTTTGTGACTCTCTGCTTCTTCTTGGGTCGCTCGGAACTTGTGTCAAGCGCAAAGACCAGTTGCTTCTCACACTCGATGCCCTTGCCATCTGGCATTCGAGCATGGTGGGACACGGTCGGGAATTCTCCCATGTCCTCCAGCATCCGCAGCACCTCCGCCAGGTTGAACGCATTGTCCAGGCAAGGGAGGTCGGACAAGTGCGCGAAGATCTTCTTCTTCTCCAGCACAACAAACGTATCCTTCTTGAGGCAGCAGCTCACAAACTTGCCATCCGACCGAAGGATCTCCTTCGCCTCCAGCCCATCAAAAAACGTTCCGTTTCCAAAGGAAAACAATTCGCGTCCATCCATCCCTGTCCACGATGAGGTGGCCTCAGCGTAGAGACGCTCTCCGGTCTCATCCACAATGAAGTTGAGGTCGCTGTTGATTGCCAAGATGGACCTTTGCAAAATAGTTTGAACATATTAATATTTAAAATATTAATTAAATAGTAGACCTACATTGCAGACAAGACAAGGACAAGCAACACACGAAACACACAATTTCAGGGCCTAACGTGTTCGGCAAGGATGCCAACTTCTCGCGTGTCATGTCACCCTCGAGGTGCTGAGTCACAACCTCGGTCTTGACCACTGTCGGCTTGGCCGGGCTTGTCTGCTGGTTGTCGGCGGTCGCATCTTCTGCCACCTTGTTGTCAGGGTTGAAGGCCTCGTTGTGCTTTTGGACAACCTCGTCGAAGTCTGGCATGTCCTGAAACTTTGACAGATAGGCCTTCTTGATGATCAGGGCCCCATCAACCGCAGCAGTAACCTTGTAGCCTTCATCACGCGGCTCCGGTCCGTCTGCCTGCTGCGTCTTGAGCTCAGACACAACTGTGTCGAAGCAGGGGAAACCATCTAGTTCCAGCTCCCCATTGCGCGCAGCTTCGTAGGCGTGATTCATGACCAGGTTCTGGAGGTACTTGTAGGAAATCTGGTTGCTGTCCTCCTTCTTGCTCACACTGTGACAAATGGTAGCGCAGAAGGTGTTGGGCAATGATTTTTTGACCAGACAGCTTCGCGCTGGCCAGCCATCGTAGCCAAAGCAGTCCACCCAAACCAGGTTCTTCACCTGGGTGTTGGCAGTGAGCTGCGCTTCCAACTTCCAGAGGATGTCGGTGCCACCAGCTACCTTGGATAAACAGGGACAGCAACAACACTACATGAATGAGACAGCATGTGAAGCAGTGTTTGGAAGGAAGTATGCACATCGAAAACATGCATCACAATACAAGTCAAGCACAGCGCAACACGCAAAACTCATTTTCACAGCGCTTCCCCAAGCATGCTTCTTAGTCCTAATCTGCCATCATCCACCTGCAATGAAAGCGAGCTGACCGTCTCCAGCAAGTCCACTAGCGGCGGCGCCTGTGCTTGCGGCGATCACGGGCCTCGTACTCATCGTCAGAGGGCTCGGGCTCCTCCCTGCAAGGGACAGCTGCGTCTAAGATATATTATAGTCATCCCTACCTCCCTACCTGGCAGAACTGAAGCCCTCAACCCTAAACCTTAAACCCTCAACCCTATACCCTAGGCCCTAAACCTTAAACCCTCAACCCTGTGTTTGGGATTCCGGCCTTCTTCTCGTTGTCGCCGTCGAAGGGTTGCTGGGGGCTCCCGGCGGCATGGCCTTGGGCTTCGGCGGCCGCTGTCTCTGAAGCCTCCTCGTCATCATCGTCATCCTCGTGCTCGTGGTGGTCTTGTCCATCACGTACAGGCTCAGGTACAGGAGCATCACGAGGGGCCGTGCGGCCAGGTGGCGGGCCATCTGGCTGCTTTGGGACAAGCTTTGCCTTCGGTGGTTCTGTCGGGGCGAAGCCGCCAACGGTAGTAGAACTCCACCTGCAGGTTGTCGTTGGTTGGGCTCGTCAGCGAGCAGGCGTGCTTCAACGGGCCCACCTTCTCATCCGGCTCCACAGGGAGGAGGTTCGAGAGCGCTGGCGAAGGCGCAGGCGCAGGTGGTCGAGGGGGCACTGCTTGTGGCGGCCCCGCTCCGGCGGGCGGCCCTGCTCCTGGCGGCCCTGCTCCAGGCATCCCCGGTCCAGGTGGCGGAATCGTTCCCGCTGTCGGCATCGTTTGTGCTGGCGGCGCCGGCCCATGTGCTGGGATCATTGGAGGCATCACCCCCATCGGCACAGGCACTGTTGACAAGCCCAGCTGTTGAAGCAGCGCCACCCGTTGCGGATCCATTGGTCTGGATCAAAACACAGAAGCGCGCAAACTGCCAACAGCACTGGGCCACAAACTGCAGGCAAAAAACTGTCAGACTGTCACAAGCATCACAGCCACGACACAAGACAAGCAAGCCACACAAATGATCTGCTGAATCTACTCGAACCCTGCACAGACATGTACTCTTCTACTGTTCAGTTCATGCTCTCTGCGCACTCAAAAGACAGGCAAGCAGCAACGCATAAGATGCAGTCGAGATACTTGTCTCAGTTCCTGCCCGTCCGTCAGGCAGTTGCTGATGCGCATCCCAGAAGGCTTCCGGAACATCAGGCCCCGGTTCAGCATCTCAACATCCGTCACCATGGCCCGCTTCCAGAGACTGCTTTGATGGAAGACATTCTTGTCGTTGGCCTCACGCGCAAGGATCGGACGAAATAGATTCAACTTAAAGTTTGGACATTGACTAACTGTCGACAAGTCGCAGTGATCAGCAGACCTGGCAAGAATTGCTCTCTCTTGCCGAAGACGGTGGCTGGATCAAAGCCAATGACCATGTTCTTGACACGCAGCTTGCGCGTCGGCTGGCGAAAAGTTGCCTCCAGCGAGTTGCGCAAGTCTTGCAGCAAGATTGCATCGTCGCGGGGGGCATCCTCAGCATCGTCCTCCTCTCCCTTCACATCGCCCTCGGCATCAGAGGCCTCATTTTTGCAGACCTTCTCCTCGTCATCGTCCGGCATGTCCTCGTCCTTTGTCTCCTCTTTCCTTTCAAGCAATGACAAGCAAAACAAGCAACAAGCAGCAAGCACAAGAAAAACAAGACACACAAGAAGCCAAGCATGATGCAAGCAATTTTCCAGAACTGAGGCCAGCACGTCTTGGCGGAACCTGCCTTGTTTGGCAGGATGATAACGGCAATGGCATTGCTGCGGTGCATCGCAAGGAAGGTTGTCACGAGCTGGTACAGAAAGTTGGTCTTCGCTGCTGACAACACACCGACCGTGGGAAGGCAACAGTAAAGCACGTAGCCTTCTTCCGTCTTCTGCCTGGAGAAAGACACACTGTCCAGCGCCTCCTCCAACCAAGGTAGCAGCTCTGGCAAGACTGTCTGATCTCCAAGTTCATTCGTCTTGACTTCCCAGAGCTTGAAGAACTTGGCCATGTGATTCTCCACCACTTGCCAGGAGTGGCCATGCCTTGGATACATAATAGTCATCATAATGACCAAGCTGCGCAAGACTGACAATTGAACGGCTTCAAACACTCCGATGAATTCAGTTGTGCCACATTTCCTCTAACTTCTTGACGAGGGCTCCCCGCTTCTTCTCGTTGGCTTGCGTGTGCCGGAGAAGCAACGCGTCAAAGAGGAGGCCGTCAGCTGCGAGATCCGCTTGGAATGCCAGCCAAGCAGCTTTCAGCGCCGCCTCGTTGGCATCATTCCGCTTGTTCTGGGCCGCAGCCAGAAAATCTTCTTGGGTACGCCCAAGCGCCTGGGGCCAAGGCAGAGATCGCAAGGCTCCAAGACAACTCAGCATGCGAAGCTATCTGGCCTCCATCACAAAGTTGATGCGTCCCCAATCAACATTGTCTTCTGCAGCCAGGCACACGGCATGCAAATCCTTGTCCAGCAGCCTCACTGTGTGAGTAGGGACGAACAACATTCAAGCTCAGGTCCTAGCCCCAGGGGTTGAGCCCTGCTGCTGTGCTATTGGAAACTATTCTTGTCTTGCACAGCAAGCTAACAAATACTGAGAACTTAGTTTGCAAACAGATGATGTTACCAACAGAGACTCGGAAATGCAAAGGGCCTCCCTGTAACAAGCGGTAACTGTGGGGCGCTGCCTTTACAAGCAGACTCCTGGACATGTGTTTTACAAACAGACCCCCGGAAATGTGACGGGTTTTGTCTTTACAAACAGGCCACTGGAAATGTGACGGGTTTTGCCTTTACAAATTGGATCCCTGATCTGTGACGCCTTTTTTTTTGTCAGCCGCGGATCTGTGATCACTTTTACTCTGGTTGATCATAATTTCAACGGGGCGGTTGCTATCTAAATTGCGATCAGTAATCCCAGAAACGAATCACAAATCCCTGGTTTTGGTAGGAATAGATCACTTTCCAGCCCGCGCCCTCAAGGAAAAATCATGATCAGTTTAGGTTTTTACTATTAAATTGTGATCAGAATTTCGGGGAACCGATCACGATTTTGTCTTGGGCGCCAATAGAAAATTGTGATCAGTTTTGCGCCGGGATTTAAATGAATTCCTAACCTTGATTGAAACTGGGCCCATCCCCATCCGCAAAGATTTTTTTAAAAAAAATAATGAGCAAATCGACCCCTTGCTTGGCTTAAAGGCAGGCCAGGAGCCCTTGCTTCCACATTGCATCCAAACGATCCACTGCGTTGCCATCCATGCTGCAGGCCAGCTTTGGTCGAACCCAAATCCAGAGCTGGACAAGGTCCATGAGCGCAAGATGTTGCTCGGCCGTGCGCTGCGCACTTTTCTGACAAGCAGAACAACACACACAACAGCAAAACCATGTCAGCAAACCCTTAGGGTGTCCTATCGTTGCAAGAAACACACTGGCCTTCACCTTCGCGGTTGCACTCTTGCCGACTGCTGTGTCAAAGTCCATGGTGACCCGCTTCGCATATTCTGCTGGGGCTGTGTTTGACACCAGCAGAATCTCCTTCCATGTGGCTTTGCCCTTGTAGCGAGCATTGTCCCAACGCTCTTGCCCTGGCACAAAGTGGTCCATCTCCAGGATCTCGTAACTTAGTCCTGCGCAACAAGAAAAGAACAGCAACAACAGAAGCGCCAACAAGCAACTTGCAAGCACACTTTTTTTAGCGGCGACCACGATGAAACACAGCCTGCAAGCGGTACGCAGGCCGTCGTTCTACACGATCTGGCAAAACACCAGGCGGCACGATTTGCCGACGCTGGACACGTGCTCCAGCCAAAAACTCAAGCCTATGCAAACCCACAAGCGCACGTCTGCGCACACCAGCTACTTGCAACAAGTATGCACATGCTCGACCATACTGCGGGTACTCAGCAAGTGCACCTGCCAAGGCTTGGAGGCCCTGCGAACGTTCCTCATCAATTGAGTTGCGAAAGCCTGCGTGCTGGTCCGACGTTGCCAAAGCTTCCCGGCTGCTGCGCTCTGCAGAGGCCGGCCAGACCAGTAGCGGGGCCTGGCACAACTCATCATCACACAGGTTGAGCTTCAAGAGTGCGATGACATCGTTGGGGGAAGAAGCTTCTCCATGGAATCTTCGACCATCAATCTGGTTGGCTTGCTCCGATGTAAGACCTGAGACACGCGCATGTCAAGTTAATATTACGTTTATTAAATTACATGCGACTCCAAGAACGAAACAACACTGTCTGGCCTGCCCGTTTCTTGAAGAGGAAACTGTGTGGAATCTGCGAGGAGTCACTCTCGTCTCGAGGGCGATAGGCGCCGGAAAGAGTCACGGGTTGGGGCAAAATGTCGCTCCACGGTCGAACCTTGCTTCTGAACCATGTGTGAGCAAATAACCGATACAAACTATTCGGCAACAACCAGCTATTGCACAGTTGCTGTGTCGATGATAAACACATTGAAGGTCTCGCCACGCGCTTCGAACGTCGGGGTCATTTTCTCCTCGAATAGCCTTCCAAACAAGAAGCATTCAGCAACCACAAGACAGCACAAGACAGCACAAGACACAACACAAGACAGCTGCAGGGAGCAAGCAAACCTCTTCAGGTCGGCAGGGGTTTGCACAGAATCATCAGCGGCAGACAAGATTGACGCCAGAGCTCCGAATATGGCATCTGGGGAAGAAGGCATACAATGTATTATTTAATACATGTTCATGCAAAATAAGTCGCAAGCAAGGAACCAACATCTTCGCGCGTGTGGCCTTTTGGCAGATGATGGTGCCCTGCTTCTTGGAATACACCGCTCTGCACTAAGGCACTGCACACACGGCCGCTCAGAGAATTTTTGATCTCCTTGACCGTGTTGTCGGCTTGGATCCAAAGCCTGCAGAGGTACCAGAGTACTCTCAGGTCACAAAACTTTCAGAAAGTGAATTTCTGCTTACTACTTAGTTGCTTGCTGTCGCGGCACGCTGCCGGCAATGACTGGTTCTTGTCGCGGCAAAGCTTCCAGCATTCATTTATTGTGACCATCATCGTTTCCCAGGAGTAATTTCCGCCCACGCTCATGTACTCATCACTCAAGAACACATTGCAACAGTAGCCATGCGCATAAACAGCGCTGATGTTGACGTGCGGGCGGTTGTGTTTCTCAAAGATGGTGCTTTTGGGCGTTCTGCCACGCCCCCATCTTGGTAGCACTGGTTTGGACTTATCAAAACCATCAATAATCAAAGTGAGCAAGTTCTCGCGCAAACGGGATTGGGCCCGGGCAGCCCAATACTCTTGCCGGCATCGCCATGTGAGAGTGAGGTGGCCCAACAGCTCGTCCGCGGCCGACGCGTGCTCCCAAAAGCTTTTAGCATGTCTCATCTTGGCCCGAATCTTGTCACACTCAAAACACGTGGAATGTGTTGATTTTTTCCGAAATTTCAAACACGGCTTCCAAGTCTTGACAACTGTGTAAAACGTTCGGAGGGACGCAGCTTCGATCTTCTTGCTTTTGCAAGCAGCCAAATACATGACATAGATGTTTGACCAGTTGCCAGGAGGTAGTTCGCGTTTGGCCAGAAGGTGCGGCGGTACGCGAGCTTGCGCAGTCGGACCTTCAAGCACCGAATCCAGGAGTGATCGAAGCATCTTGTTTCGTAGTTCGTTGTCTGACAAATGCTCGTCTTTATCCCATATTCCAGTCGGCATGGTCTCGGAGAGAGAATAGTAGAGTTGCCGCAGGAAAGCATTCACCGATTCGCTTGCATGCGCAGGATGACCTCGCCCTGTGCCAATTACAAAACTGAATAGCCCAACTGACCCAACTGCACAACAAAAAACCATGCTTGCCTGCCTCGTCCTGCCACCGTTCGTAGATCTGCTCCTTGGAACATTTTGCGAGTGCGTTGGACCCGGGCGCAGCTTAGACCCATCATCTTCAAGAATGCCCGTCTGCACACGCGCTCACCTTGCATGCGGATTTTAATCAATTGCAATTAGACCATGCGCAGACTGGATGTGTGCAAATTGGAATCACAACAAGCACACTTGGAGCAAGAAGAAGCCTGCAATAAACCATTGCACGCGATGACTCCATCTGTCATCGTCGTCCGAACCAGACTCGCCACCGCTGGACTCACACTCTGTGTTGCAAGCTCGCATGGGCCACAAAAGAGCATCCTGTGCGCTCTTGCACAACGACCAAAATAATTCGCACATCTGCAACAAAACCATGAAGGAGATTCGTTTCCAGCACCTGGCCATTCATTGCTGGCAACAGAACAGCAAACAAGAAGCAGAAGCAATGCATTGAGCTGCAGCATGTGTGCCTGCGCTGACATCCGCAACCACTGGCTTCCTGACTTTTCAGAAGCTTCCGCACCCTGGTTCTGTTCTTGCCGTTCTTCGCGTGCGCGTTGTCCTCTGCCGTTGTCCGGTTCGTCACAGACAAGCTGGTCAGATTTTGAAGGCAAAGTTCAGCTCTTTGCCTAAAGCTCACTCACGCAAGGAGACAAACAACAAAACAGCCATGAAAGACACGGAGTGGGCAGATCATGGAATGCGCTGTACAAGCGAGCAGCGGCTCCACCCTGCAGTCTTCTGACGCCGCGCTCGGTTCAGCCATTAGGCGCGCCAGAGCTTGTGGATCCACTGGAGGAGTTCACGACCCTGACACGTCGCAAGCCGCAGAGCCCAGCTCTCTTCGGCCTTGGGCTTCGACTGCGGCTGGTGGAGCTGTCCGCGTCCGCTCTCCATGTCTTCAAGCGAGGCATGTCACATTACGGCAACTGCTTACTACGTCCTGAACAGCATCGCTGCGCATAGAGACTTGCCATCAGCAAGGCAACAGCAAGCAAAAACAGAGAATCCAACATGGCACGATCAAGCATGAATCACAAGGTGTCCTGACTGGGTGTGCCGGTGCTTGTCATAGTGCTGCGTCAGGCACTCCAAGAAGTCGTCGGGCGAGCGCAGCAAGTTCAGCAGCATCTTTTTTTTGCCACTGTCCACCTTGAACTTGCGGATCACAGCCTTGTTGTAGTCCGCCACTGCCTGATTCAGCGCGTCCCTCAGGGGAACTTGGCGCTTCTGGCCGGTTCTGATGCAGGCAATGGCTGCCTTGAACATTGCCAACATTTCCAAAGCTGATGGAGCTTGTTTCTCGGCTGTCTCATTGCCGATACCTGTCGAAATCACACACGAGAAGGTGAATGACTGTAAAGGAGACCTGAAGCATATTGCTGAAAAGCTGCGCAGAGCATCGTAGCAGAACTGCGCAGGGTCGTCACGATGGCGATAGTTCGCTTTGTAGAATCGAAGAGAGTTCAGCAACGGAGCCAGGTCCGGGGAGTCCAGCTCGTCGTCCGGAATTTCCTTCTCTCAGTTTGTGCTTCTGTCTGGGTTGTAATTAGGCTGCTGCAACATCCTGATTTCGAGAACATCTTTCAATGCTGCTCAGACGCAAGTTGGTCAACAATGGCCACGATCAAGTGGCCAACCAAGCCTTTGGTGAACCCATCGATGTATCGTGTGCTGAAGTTTTTCAGCTGGCGGTCGCTGCTGTCAAACTTGACCTGCAGGGGTTCTCTGTAGGGGTCGAAGTTGAACTTCACGATGCTCTCAAAATGGACCGCCAAGGTCGACATGTGCGGGAAATCTTCTTGCCGATGTTATTTGTGTTCCC
>CAJNIZ010006953.1:0-13900 GCA_905231905.1 Symbiodinium pilosum
TTCAGGGCTTAGGGTCCAGGATTTAGGGTTTAGGGCTTAAGGTTTAGGGTTTAAGGCTTAAGGTTTAGGGCGCAGGGCTCAGGATTTAGGGTTTAGGGCTGAGGGCTGAGGGTTCAGGGGTGTAGGGTGAATATCCCTATGATTGTTTCATACTAAACGCCCGTAATGAATGTACTTTTGTAGTGTTCTATAGGGTTTCCCAAAACTAGGGTTACCATTTTTGGGGTCCCAAAAAGAAAGATGACAGCACTTTGGGGTCTACATTGGGGTCGCCCAATTTAGGGAAAGTACTATATGATCCCGGTAAGGAAGCAGTTTAGCGTCGCATGTTTAGGGCTTAGGTTCAGGGCTTAAAAGTTTTGGGTGTAGAACTTACGGTCATTCTGATGCAGCAGTCGCGTAGCTGATCAACATTTCACAAGGTTTCCAAGTGTACAGGGGGAAGCATGGCTTCAAGGCGCGCTTGGCTTCGAATCTCGGTCCATTAGGGTTCACGGCTGGTTTTAAATTGGTTTTTGATGCCGGTATTGCGTCAGATGATTTTACCGTCTAGGTCGTGAAGGGCCTGTGCGAGCATTGATGTGGACCCGCTATTATTGGCTTACAGCTTGCATCAGCGGTGGCTTAGAGTTTAGGGTTTGAGGTTTAGGGTTTGGGGCCCCAAGTCCCCAAACCCAGCTCTTTGTACACAAATCACCAAAAATAAGCCTAAACTCTCAAGTGTGAAGCCTAAATCCATATTCAGACCTGCCCCCTCAACCTTGAACCCTCTCGCCATTAAACTTTAAACCCTTGAGGTCCATCCCACGCAAGGGTGGCGCCCCGCCACCATTCAGGTCAGATCAATTTCCGGATGGCCTAGCCAATCTAACCCTAAACCCTAAACCCTAAACCCTAAATTTCCAATTTTGCATAGACGTGTTTGCACTGCCAACACTGTATGAGTTGTCCAGTTTGCTTTTTCGCCAATGCTGGAGCCAAGGCATACTTTTCTTGGCAGGCAACACTGGTAGGTCCTACATGTGGGACAAGTCCCATTGGAGGCTCCACTTGCCAGGTAATTATTGCACTCATCCATACACTGTGCAACGAGCTAGACTCACTCCCCTAGATCATAGTGTACCTGGCCTTGAGCAATTGGGAGGCCCTAAACCCTGAACACCGAAATCTTAAACGAGTCCGAAACCCGAAGCCCAAATACTTAAGATCTACCTCTACCTGAACCCCAAAAGTATGTAAAATAATGGCCTTTATGGCTGTTATTGGGGGTTTAGGGCTATTATTTTACATACTTATGGGGTTTAGGTACTTCCACGCCCAAGCCTCGACTCCCAAGCTTGAACCTCTGTTCCTAGACTGTTTATTTTAGGGTTTAGGGTCCCATGATAGTCTCCGATAAGGGTCCCTATATTCCGTTGTCCATGGCAGCAGTAGGGCTAAACCCTAAACCCGAATAGGGTTTAGGATTCTTAGGGTTTTAGGGCTTTAGGGTTTAGGGTTTAGGGCCAGTATGTTGGTAATTCTCCTATAAGACCGCTTTATAAACCGTTTTCATTTCACTTGTCATGTTTCTTTTCCATTTCAGTTCCATTAGATTGGATAATATGGGACCATGAAGCACCAGCTCTAATCCCCGAATCCTAAACTCCTTAACTCCTAAACCCTAAGCTCCTTGAGCCCTGGACGCTGGGAGCCCTAAGACCTGAGAACCCTAAACCCAAAACCCCAAAACCCTACACTAAACCCCACGCCCTAAGCCCCACACCCTAAACCAAGCAAAGGCTGGTGCCCCGACTATGCCAGCGTACACCATTCAGTCGGATGCTGCGGCGGTTTCTTAGCTGCTCATAGGGTTTAGGGTTTTTGGGTGTAGGTTTAGGGTTCGGGGTTGAGGCTCCTATGTAGTTCCCTACATCCTAAATCCGCAACCCTGAACCCTAAGCCCTAAACCCTGGTTTGTTGTATTTCCGCGCTTGATCTACAGGTCCTTTGGGGAAGTTCTTCCGGGTTCCTGGTGGTCTAGAATTGTATTTTCTTGGGGGATACCCAAAGGCTCTTATGTCGTAGTTCTTTGGGAGTTCATATGGGGTTTTGGTAAACTATTCCAATATGTTACCTTAAGCCCTAAATCGGAAATACGTTGCTCTGAAGTTGGTTGTTTAGGGTGAAGGATTTAAGGCTCAGAGTTATTTGTTTTAGCGTTTAAGTGGAAGGGTTATAAGGGTTAAGGGTTTAGGGGCGTTGCAGCGATGTTTAGGATTATTCGTGGGTGGTACGTAGGGGCTGTCCTCCACTTTTAACAGTGATGGCGTCATGAATACTGAGAACATTGGCCTGGAGTTTTTGTACCACATTCTGAATAGTATACTTCAAGACCTCATTCTGAATGGTAAAGAGCTAGATGTGCGGTTTCCAAGAGTCTTGTGAGCTTGTTAAAGTTGAGGCCGAAGTGGCGTACTTGGACGGTCGGGATGCATTTTAAAACTACTAAATACACTAAACCATAAATTGAGGGTTCCCAAAATTAGGGGAACATCTTTCTGGGGCCCCACAATAAATATCATCGTCTATATTGGGGTCCCCCTGTTTTGGGGAACTACCAAATCTTAAGCCCCAAGTACACAGCAGCTTTCATGTCTTTTCGTTCCCCCAAATTCCGACAATAGGCTTTCCAGCTTTTTCTTGGGATCTGGAACCGGGCTTGATGGTACTAGGAAGCCATACCCTTTACTGTATGCCTGCGTGAGCTATAGTCTGAACTCCTTAAAGGGGGTTACATAGAGGATAATATGTAGGGGTTTTACTAGGAATTTAGATAGCTTAATTGCAGGCTCCTCGACAGCAGCCCACCCCAAACTCTGAGCACTGAACCCGAGCGCTAGACCCTAGACCCTAATTTGACCCTAGACCCTAATTTGCCTTCAGCCCTAATTGGGGCCCTAAACCCCAAACCCTAAATCGAAATATTCGGAGGGTCTAGGATGTTTAGAGCCCCTGAACCCCCAACCATAAACCCCAACCCCTAAATCGAAATATTCGGAGGGTCTAGGATGCTTGGAGCACCAGGTTCCCATGACCTACACGGCTGCTCCGATCAGCACAGGATACAGCATTCCAGGAGGCCGCTGGGTTGCAGCGATGGATAGGGTTTAGGGGTTAGGGGTTCAGGGTTCAGGGTTTAAGGATATAGGGTTTAGGGTTCGGGGTTTAGGATGTAGAGTTCGGGGTTTAAGGGTGGGGGGTTTAAGGGTTTAGAGTTTAGGGTTCAGGGTTTAAAGCTTATCGTTGAGAGTTTAGGGTCTTATGGGTGTAAAGATTTAGGGTTTGACACTCAGCGATACAAAGATCATAGGATACGGTGAGAGTAGGATGGAATCTCGTGATGTAGAGCGCTAGACATCAAGCGCTACAACAGCCTAGGCAGATTGGGACAGGGTCTTGAGGCAAGGAAACCCCTAACCCTTAAGTCCTAAAGCCCAAGCCCTAAATCCTAAACCTTCAACCCTTAAACCCCAAACCTTTTCAGAAGCCTGGGTAGTTTACAGGTTTAGTTTCTGTAGTACCCCTACAAGAGCCATAGTGCAAACTCCTGATATCCACTATAGTAACCCCTATAGTAGTGCCTTATATAGTCCCCTATGTAACCCCCTTTGAGGAGTTTAGACCCTATGCCCTTAAACCCTAAAACCGAAACCCTAAACCCGAAATACACCCGCACCCCCTTTAGGAGCCTAGACTGTAGCTTCCAGGGGTGGTATGGCAGACCCGTGGGAGACTACCCACCTGTAGGCTACCCTTTCAGGGTTCGGGGTATAGGGTTTAGGGTCCAAGGTTTAGTCTTTTGGGGTGTAAGGTTTTAGCTTTTGGGGTTTAAGGATTAGGGTTTAAAGTTCAATGATTCAAGAAGCGGCTGTATGGGCAGTGCATCCTCCTCCGGCCCTGTGCTCTCATGTTAAAGCTGTCGATGGCCAAAGCACCCGCAACAGCGCACCCCGAACTTCAAATCGTAACTCTTGAGCCTTAAGCCCTGACCCCTAAACCCTAAGCCCCAAACCCTAAATTCCTAAAGCCCAAGCCCTCAACTCTTTAAGCCCTAGATCACTGAAAGCTCAGGTTACACCATGCAAGCAGGACAGGTCTACACGGCTGAGCCGCAGCTTCTGGGCAGCCGTTTCAGATATGCCTGTATGTCTATATATGTTACATATATATATATATGTAAGAGGAACCTTTGTGTATGACATGATGATTTTCCTTGTTGTTAGTACTACTCTAACTAATAGAATAACTCTAATGACAAATCTAAGAATCAGAAAGTCGGGCGACCCCGTTAGTATGTTCGACGGAAGCTTTGCATTAAAGCTTCTCAGCTTCTTATCTAGCCAGTTGGGCAATCAGTCCTGTCAGCATCCTGGACCACAGCATATCATGCAGTCAGGACGAAAAAAGGGATTAGGGATTAGGGTTAGGCGTTAGCTTGGAGAGGCGCTTAGACCGTTACCGCCACGTACCTCCTAAGCTGAAAACCTGATAGGGGCCGGCACATCTGTAAATACGTGTATGTACATGCATGCATGTACAGTATATATCTTGTATATTTGTATATGTGTATATATACATATGTACATACATAAATATATATATACACATATATATATATAGATATCTGAGTATAAGCGTATATGTTGTAAGGGACCATGTTGAATATAAGTGGGTGGCTTTCACATTAGGGGGAAGCCCTGAACCCTAAGCCCTAAACCCCATACCCTAGCTAGTTGCCATTCAGGTACACCTATTTGCCTGCTGGTGCCGACTACTCTCAGTGTCCTGACTTTGTTCCACTCAAGGTTTAGGAGATTAGTACATTTTCAACAAATTGGGTTCCGTCTTATGTACACTGAAAGCTTTATGATTTTGGGTGTCTTAAGGACTGAGCGAGCCCTAAAAATGGTAGCATATACCTCACGTTACTGGGGTTTAGGGTTTCGGGCTTAGGGATATTCAGCTAAAGGACCCTAAATGGACCATAGCTTTTTAGGGTTCCCCACAACAGCTACTGCGAACATTGGCACCCTCAACAGTGGACATAGGGGTCCTCCTTGTAGATTGGTATAGTCCCAAATATACGGTTTAGGGTTTAGGGTTATAGTCCCTCATCAGGACCCCATAACCCTGAACCCTAAACCCTATTAGATTCTGTCGAGACTGTAGCTCGCATCAGGAGTATATGCTAGGTACATTGGCGCACTGGCTCTGTCTGGATTTAGGGCTAATCAACAAAGTTAAGGGTTTAGGGTAGCTTGCAACTGGCAACCCTGGGAATCCGTTTTACGAGCTGCTCTGCTGCTTCATAAGGTGCAACAATAGGTTTTAGGGAGTTTAGGTTTTGGATCTATAGGGGTTATACAGGGTTAGAAATTTATGAGGGATGTGATACATAGGGTCCGAAATTTGTCGAGTTTGTTTTGGCCAGTATATTTTCAACTCAGGCTTCGTGCGGGCGTGTGTGCTGCGCTTTGCCGGCAGGAGGTACTGATGCTGGAGCATGCGCGCGTACTACCAAGTGACGCGATCAGAGAGCTGTAACACGCATATCTTGTCTTTCGCGCCGGATACAACCGGCTGGCATCAGCCGCGCGCGAGCAGGGGGTCTGCCGGTGGGGGATCCGCCCGAAACAACACTACCTGGAGCATCTCACTATGACGTCGTCCCGCTCAATGGACGCTACCCGTCCAACTCTGTAAACGAGGATGCAGTCCGCAGGATAAAGGCCATCGCCGCAGGCTCACACGCAGCCTTCCTCTCCCAACATGTGAGCTTCGAGTACTCACTGCAGTTCTGCTTACGGTGGCGGTAAAAGTAGCATTCACCCTAGGCATCCCAGGACCCAAGTATCAGGGCTTTAGGTACCCAAAAGCATTTAGATTCCAGTCCAACAACGTGCCAGCAGATAGGGCTTAGGGCTGGGCCCAATGCCCTCAATCTTGGGAGACCCTTAACCCTGCACCCTAAAGCCCTATACCCTAAACCCTGCAGAGCAGAAAAGGAGCGCTGCAACAAATAAAAGAGCTAAACCCTAGGCCCTAGACCCTAGGCTGAAGGCGCTCAATCTCCATAAACCCTAAACCCAAACCCTAAATCTTGGGAGACTTCCTTGGATATCCAGGAAGCCAGAGCTTTGGATTTCGGGGTTTAGGGTTTAGGACTTTAGGGTTTAGGGTCCGAAGTTAGCAATTAGGGCCAGGATTGAAAGTGTTGGGCGTAAGGTTCAGGATTTTAGGGCTTAGGGCCCGCAGTTAGGATTTAGGGCTTAGGACCAGGATTGACAATTTTGGGGTTTGGGGTTCAGGGTTTAGGGTTTGGGCTTGGAGTTTAGCTTGTGCTACTGTATGCAGTCGCCTTCGCCTGAATAATCTCCAATGTAAGTTGTCTCTTTCATCCCTACACAACTTCATTCAAACCTGCCAACACACTTTTTATCAAAAGACCAGCGTTTTTGGATTTAGGGTGTAATGCGTAAGGCCCAAAGGCACGTCATGCCGCATAGAAGGCGCATGATTGCAAGACTCAACCAATTTCCAAACAGCCNNGGCTGTTTGGAAATTGGTTGAGTCTCGTAAACCCTAAACTCCCACACAACCTCCATCTTCAAAACCCAGCGAGAAAAAATAGACTTAGTACCAGCTAACCTCCTCCAGGCATGCCTGCCTAGAAGCCGACATGCAAGAATCACCCGAAACCCTAAACCCTAAACCCATCTCTGCAACCCCGACCTGAAACTCTCAACTCCCGCAACCCCATCCTGTTCGCATTTTAGGTACAGAGGGCTTCACCTATTCCTCAACCATAGCTCCTAAACCCTGGGGTTGAGACCCTAAACCTTCCTCCCAAAACCCTTCCTGATGGACTAGATTCCTAGCTTTGCCCCCTCCCCGCCAATGTAAAGTGCTCAGGGCTTGGGGTAGAACCAACCCTATTAAGCTCCTTATTGCCTGAGGGACCCCCCCCAACCTGAAACCTTAAACCCTAACACCTCGAAGCTTGCACCCTTTAAAGTTTTTAGGGGTAGAGGGTTTAGGGTATCCCAGTAGTACCCTTTTTCCCCTGTCATTTTGGGATTTCCTTTTTGAAGCTGAACATTGGGAAACAAGGTCACTGGGGAGCCTAACTGAATCCACAGGTACCTCCCTGCTATGCCGGCTGCCAACTTGGACCATTCTCAGGGCAAGTGGTTCGCACCCGGTGAGGCAGCATACACCCTAAACCCTAAACCCTGGGGTATCTGTTTCTGGTGTTTAGGGTTTCTTGCAGCTTGCAACTGAGGAGTGCATCCCTAAAGTAGCCCGATAGTAGCACAGTGGACTATTTGGGGGAGTAATATACGGGCTTGTTGAGGGGAATCCTTGAAGGGGGTAGGGTAACCTGAACCCCTAAACTCGAAACTTTGACAAAAGGTCCGACAAAATCTAGACTCTAAACTCTGAACCCCAAACTCTCAGCCCCACACCTTCAACCCCAACCCCTAAACCCTAGATCGTGGGGTTAGAGAACATCCCCAGTCATAAGCGGCCTGGGGGTTCCGGATGTCGAATCTACTTGGACTTTGATGCGGACCCCCCTCATACAACCCCCTGGGTTCCTCCTCAAGTAGGCTTATTTGAAGATAATTATGGCTAGTTAATGCTGATAGCGGGAGGACTCATGATATTGCTTGAGGGGTCAGCCGGACTTACCAAGTGTACTTGTAACAAATGCGCCATGTAAACAAGCCCAGTCATTCCCATTGCTAACCTGCCTTCTAAGCCTCCAAGTACTGTGAATGTTTTTGTGGTGTTGGAGAAGAGTCTCCAAGTCAAGTACTGTGAATGATTTTGTGGGTTTCGGAGAAGCATGCTGTGCACAAGAACGCCAACGTCATACCACGATTATCATATAGATGTCATCAGGCTCTGCCCCCTGGCTACGTGATCACCTCGCACCCGGAGGGGCACATGGCTCCCCAGGACATGGTCAGTTTCAGGGTTTAGAGTTTAGCGTTTAGGGTTTTTGTTTCAGTTCAGGATGTGGAGTAAAGGTTTTGGGTTGAGGGCTTGGGATTTGGGGCTGTGGTTTGTATGTGTTAACTTGGAAAGACTTGCAAGGCCTTGGTGGTACTGGTAGCAGAATTATATAAACTCGCCCTGAGCAGCCGAGGATGTCAAGTCCCCAAAGTTAACATCGACCTTAAATCCTAAAAGCTTGAACCCTACACCCTAAACCCTTCAATCCCTAAACTCTAAACAATCTAGAGCGCACTCTTGAAAGAGCAATCAACTATACAGGCCTCTTTTGGGGGTCCATCTCTACGGTTAAGGATTTAGGGTTTAGGGATTTAGGGATTTAGGGTTTAGGGTATAGGGATTTAGGGTTTAGGGTTTAGGGTTTAGGGATTTAGGGTTATGGTTTGGGGATTTAGGGTTTAGGGATTTAGGGATCTAGGGTTTAGGGTTCAGGGTTCTGACCCGTAAACCTTCAAACCCCCTGGCACCTTCGGGGAAGGAGACTCTGTTAGACCGGCCCTGGAACCCAGGCTTCCCCCTCCACCTATCAAATGGGGTATATAGGGGCTATATAGGGATATATAGGGTTTAGGGCTTAGGATATAAAATCTCGCTAAAGATATCCCGAAATCACGTATTTTTTCCAAAGGTAGCACTGAAGTTGGGGAGTTTCTCAAAAGAGTCCCTAGATCGTCCTGTAAAAGCTTCCCCTTCCTTTTTTGGTGCTCGCTAAATCCCGCGTTTTGCCCCTAAACCGTGAACTCCAAAGCTCAAGCCCGAAACCCAAAACCCTAGACCCTAAAACACAAACCCCATGCCGTGTTTTGCATGATGCCCCTTCATCTTCAAGCCAGGAGACCCACAACATGACCGACAAGGCCAGCGAGCAAGCTATCATGGTTTGCTTGTACTGGGTTGGGCTTTCGGATTTTTAGATATTTTCCCTGCTTGGTTTCATAAGGACCCAACTTAGGAATATGTTTCAAAAATCTCCAAAAGGCCAACCAAGTTACTCACAAAGCTCATGGTTCAGGGCTTCCTTAGAGGGTCAAGGCGACTTCGCAGGTATAATTATGACCCCTACAATTGCAATAAGCCATACAATGACCCCAGTTATCCCCCTGACGAATCACTTCACCCCTTTCCCTACACCCTAAACCCTAAAGTCCCATCCCAAACCTTCTCATGTCGTTCTTTTTGGGCCCTGACATGGTGTTCGGTTTAGGATTTGTATTCTGGGACCCAGAAAAGGGCTTAGGGTTTTCTGAGGACCAGAAAAGGGTACTTCATCGGAGGGTCTAGGTATACCCTAAACCCTAAAGCTCCCTGAAGCTCTGAAACTTAGGTTTAGGGTTTAGATTTAGGTTTATGGGGTAGCCTGGTAGCTTGAGTCCTTGTCCATTTGCTTCTCCACTAAACTTGACCTGAGCTTCACCTCACACTGCAAACCCTGAGCCCTCAGCTGTCAACGAAAGCTCTCAATGTTTCAGCTCTCAAGCTACTTGAGCTATGGTCTAAACTCCTTAAAGGGGGGGGTATATTAGGATTATATATGGAACTACTATAGGGTGTCTTAAGGGGGACACTAGGAGTTTAGACTATAGCCCGCTTGGGGGTGAGGTGAGGGTGTTTTTTCCTTCCATGGTTGGTCGCATGGGGGTCAAGGTTTAGGATTTAGAGTTTGGGTTGAGTGTTTTAGGGTTCAGGGTCTGCCGCCCTAAGCCTCTAAGGTCTAATATGGGCCCTTAGGCCTTTTCGGGGGATTCTAGGGGCCCTTAAGGGTACAAATAGGGTATATAGTAGAAGGGCCCAGGCTAGCGGCCCACGGGTTCAATCTTAGAAAACCTCCAAACCCCCCAAACCAGAAGCCTTGAACATTGCATCAGGCCCGCGAGAGCTTCGTGGTCACTGGTGGCACCGCAAAGTCCGCCCTTCCCAAGTCTTCCGCCCCTGAGAAGAAGACCAAGAGCCTCGGTCCTTCAAATAGGTAGGTTTGAGGGTTTAGGGTTTTGGGGGCTTCGATTTGTAGAAGGATCCGGTAGGGGTTTAGGGCTCAAGCTATTCAGTTCAGCTAGACTGAATACCTACGTAATCACAGGGTTTGTACGTTCTGTCATGTGTTTTAGTATTTCGAGTTCTTTTTCTTTCTTGGTGCTGTCTAAGGTTACTATACGTAAGGCTTAGTTCGCTCCATGTAGCAGACCTACAGGCCTGTAGGTTTTATATAGGGTTCAGGGTTCAGGGTTCAGGGTGTAGGGCTTAGGTTTTGGGAGGTCTTGGTTGACAGGATCCGCACGGGACCCTTTTGCTTTCAGGGTTATAGGTCAAGGGTGCAGGGCTTGCTGGAGAGGAGAGATTGTGTGCCATAACCGCCAATTCCCTAAGCCGTAAATCCTAAGCCCTCCAGCCCCCCCAACGCATGAACTGAGGAGAACACTGGAAACCTCAGTCTCTAGACCCTGGAGTGTAGATGTAAAACATTTCTAGTTGTTGCAATTTTGAGTTCCGGGCTTAGGGCTGTTCAAGTTGACACTATTGAATTAGGGGTAGAACCCTGTTGCAAAAAGTGAAGTTTTTTGTTAGCCTATGGCACTTAGCAACTGACACTAAAACCCTAAGCCCTATACATCCTAAACCTAGACTTCTACAAACTTGATCCCCAAACTCTCAGACCCTGAACCCAAAAAAGCCTACAGAAAGCCCGACAAAACATAAAGCCCTGCAAGGCCTACAAACCCTAAGAGCCTACAAACCTTAAAGCCCTACAGCCATGCAAATCCTAAAGCCCTACCGCGCTACAAACCCTAAACCATCAACCCTAAACCCTCAACCCTAGACCCTAAATCCTAAACCCTAAATCCTAAACCATAAACCCTAAAACCTCAATCCACACCCTAAACCCTAAACCCTAAATGCTAAACCCTAAATCCTAAACTAAGGAAGAGCAAGAAGAAGAAGTCCAGCGGCTGCTGCTAAGCGGAAAGCCGAGGCCAGGAGCTTGATTAAGGGTTTAGGGGTTTGGGATTTAGGGGTTTGGGGTTTGGGGTTTAGGTTAGGTCAATCCCCCCTAGAGTAATAGCTCCTCCATATGGAGTTAATAAGTTAAGCCTACCGGATAGAAACGGATTTTCTAGTACCCCGGATAGGGTCCGTATTCGAGCCTTTTAGAGCTGAAGAGGTTGTAATGTATAGCATCTATGAAAACAAGAAGGTTCCTGACGGTCCCTAAACCTTAAACCTGAACCTGGTTTAGGGTTTAGGGTTCCGTATAGGGTTTCGAAGGTCTATAGGGACTATCAGGAGTGGACATGGCTTCCCCTGTGGCATTGGTTGTATGATGTACGCTTAAAATTCCCAATGGGTGCTCATGTCTCTTGCCTGTGCAGGTAATATTGCGGGTTCTGGGTTACTTGAATTACGCTTATTTCTGATTTCGTTATTTCTATCATGATTACGTTGATTATCAGTATTATCATAATACTCGTCATCAGTACCATTACTAGTACTGCTGTTGGGGTCCAGGGTTTAGAGGCCATCGGTTTGGTTTCAAGGACGAAGACCACGACCCCTAAGCAGGCAGAGAAGCACCAGTACAACCCGGAGGTTGTATGGAACTTACGGGTCCCGCATTGGGTGTGCCGAGAGTAAAGATTAGAGTATTTAGAAGTTTATACGGAGCAAAGCCTTGGACTGCACCATAGCAGACTTCGCAAGTCCGCCTAGCATACTTCTACAGCTGAATTCTTGCAACTGCTAAGTAGTCCTAGACCGGAAAATACTGAACCGCAGCTGGAGAGGCCAAATTTGGGTTTAGGATCTAGGGGTTTAGGATGTCCCGAAACCGCGCTAAGAACTAAACCCGAAACCCCACTCCTACACCATATCCCCATGGATCCAGGTAGGCCTGAGTAGGGACTCTGGGAACGAGCCCCAAGCTTTTGGGTTTAGGGTTCAGGGTTTAGGGTTCCAAACCCTAAGCCCAAACTCACCAGACCCTACGCACTACCGATCCCTCAGAAGGCGACATGCCCTGGAGGCTGGCAGAGGCGACCTGAATGCAAGCCCAAGGAAAATCAGGGGCGCGGTTTAGGGTTTAGGGTTTAGGGTTGGGTTGGGGGCTCAAAAGGTGGGATGAAGGTTGGTGGGTTAAAGGATCTTTAGCATACACTCTACTATTATCTTTAGCATATACTCTACTATTTTGGGGCTTATTTCCTATACCCCACCTTCCTTCATCCCACCTTTTGAGCCCTTTGAGAAAAAGGTATTTAGGGTTCAAAGTTTCCTCATATCAGTTTGCCATTATTGGGGTCCCGATAAAACAGATCGTAATGTATTATTGGGGTTCCTTATTTTGAGAAACAACCATACTTGGATGATCGTTTGACTGAGTAAATCTACCCACTATCTCCAAGAACGCCCATTACAAGTTGGACTTGAAGTGACTAAGTAGATTCACTAAGTTAAGAGATCCACAAACACAAAACCCTAAACTGTAAACCCCAAACTCTAAACCCTGAACCCTAAACCCCAAACCAGGGACAGTGTTTGGGATTCAGACCTCGCGGATCAGGCTTCAGGGCGCTTGGGTATACGGGGGTATCTCGGGTTGTTTTTGGGTTTAGGGTCTAGGTTTAGGGTTTAGGGATATAAAGATCTCTTGGTGAAATTATGTACGGCTCCCATCGGCTTATAAGGAAAGCTTAGTGGAGATGGCCATTTGAGAACAGGAACTTTGATCAACCGCCATATACAGGATTGCTTGAGAGTATATAGGGAGATTTTATCAGGTGGTGTTTGGTTTAGGGTTTAGGGTGTATATGTACAAAACCCTAAATCTAAAACATTTAAATATAGCCCAGAAGGCCATTATTTTACATACTTGTGGGGTCTAGGTAAGGTTTAAGGGTTACGGTTATAGGGTTGTGGGGTATGATAGGGACTGCAAAGATGCCAAAACCGCAGTTTAGGCTTTTAGGGTTCTAAACCCTAAACCCCAGGATGATGGGCGTTGGGCTAGAAGTGATCTTTGAGATTCCTGGTAGCCAGCAACAGGCCTTCATTAGTTGCTCTTTGAGGCGCCAATCACTTTGGGGTTTAGGGTTTAGGCTTTAGATGATGTGAAGGGATTGAAAATGATTTTAGTTAATTACAGTACGGGCTGTCAGGGAACCCTTGAAGGGGCTATAGGGGTATGTAAGGAGATATACGGTACGGCGTGTTGACGCTTATTAGGGTCTTGTTGCCTCAGTAGGATGATTTTGGGGGCCACGGTAGTTGTATGACTACACCTCAATCAACCTTTGAATCCTAAACGCTAGACCTTAAGCACAGATGGTGAGATACTGGGAGCTTATTTCACCACCTTGGGATTGTGCCTTGTGAGCCCGGACAACTTCAGCTTCACCACCGGTAAGCAGCCAAGAAGCAACCACTAAGCACAAAGCTCCAAAGCCAGGTAGTAGTGGGCGTAGTGTCTCCTTGTGTTAGCTTGAAGGATGAACAACTTTGCCCTAGAATTCGTACATTTCTTGCCGCAGACTCTGCCCCAAACTCAATCCTAACAGAGCCCCTTACGCCCTCTATGCCCTGAGACCCCTAAACTCAACCCTGAACCCCCAAGCTTCAATATCCACTATTTGACCCTCTTTCCCCCACACGTCCCTCTATCTCCCCATACATCCCCATATATCCCTACTGCTGATACTACGAATCCTGCATGACCTTAGCATAATGGAAGACCGGATGGAAGACCATCATCTGAAGGTATACTAATACGGGACTTCGGGCCATGCAGGGTTTCTAGCGCCATCCACATGTGGATGCCGTTCTAAGCCCCCGCCTCTTGTAGCATGACTAA
>CAJNIZ010006954.1:0-16872 GCA_905231905.1 Symbiodinium pilosum
AGGGTTTAAGGGGTTAGGGTTAAGGGTTCAAGGGGTTTAGGGTTCAGGGTTTAAGGGGTTTGGGGTTTAAGGGGTTTAGGGTTTAGGGTTTAAGGGGTTTAGGGTTTAAGGGGTTTAAGGGGTTTGGGGTTTAGGCCTTATTGGGGTTAGTAGGGCATTAGGGAATGTATGTATACATAGGGTTAGGGGTAGTAGAGAGTTAGGGAATATAGTATATAGGAAATACATAGGGGTTCTGAGTTGGTAAGGACTTAGGGAATACATATATATATATATATATGTATGTATATATATATGTATATGTATAGGGTTTAGGTTTTAGGGTTAGTAGGGAATACGGGAACATACTTTATAGGAATTATGTAGGGGAAATCATATTCCCTTATTCAATGCCAACCACCAGTAAGTTGAGGCTAGTGCTGTAAGCTTCAATCAAGGGCAGAGTTCCTGCATGAGCAGCGTTCATCTCAGGGCATCCTGATCTACACCTGGTCATTGATTTTGAACAATTCAGGGCACAAAAGTGGTACTGCATACTTGTGTCCTGACTACCCCAAAGCAACCTCAGCCCGAATATCGAACTTGACATGTCTCTTCATCCGTGCAGCTCTTCCCTAGCCCTCTCGATTTTGGGTTTGGTGCCTTAGGTTAGACCTCTCCCCTGGACCCTGGTTTATGTTTAGGTCTTTGTGGGTGTCCCGTCGCCTGCCTGCCTTCCCCGCGCCTTCGCTGAGTGAAAGCGCCTTTCGGCCTGTCGTCCGCGTCGCTGCGCGCGTGTACAGTTGGGTTTTTTTTCCCTTCTTAGAAGGGTCTTTTCCCGTTTTCCCGCGCCGCGCCTAAGTGCCCGGGCGCCCGCACCGTGCTTCTAGGGAGGGCCGCCTACCCCTTTCCGGTCCGCTCTAGCTGCACTGGTTCGCGACGGACGCAGGCTCTCTGAATGCCTCTCAATGGTACACCCATACCCTCAAGGGTGTACGGTTGCTGGGTATACATGTCTCTTCACTGAAGCTACCATGACCGGAAAATTCGAAGGATGCAAGCTCACTCTCAGCCCACTGAAGCTTGCAGGGAAGGAATGGAGAGTAGTCGTAGTACCAAAAAGGATCCCCATGCCAACGGCCGCCGTACCCCGAACCCCTGACTCCTAAAAACTCTCATCATAACGTGCCCTACAATCTGTAAATCACCTCTAAGCAAGCTTGGTAGGAGGCTAACGGGTAGCTCGTAGAAAGGTTGCACAGTTAGAGATGCAGATATAGCTTTCTTTGGGTAAGGTATCACCATCCTTGTAACTTCTCTAAGCCGAATCCCTGTAGACCTGGTGTAAAAAGCCTATAAGCCATGGAGAAGCTGCCCCTGAACCCCCAGGTGCAGAGGACACTTTACTTACCAACCACCGCAACCCAAATCCTGAACCCCCCTCTTAACCCCTATCCTTCCCCAAAATAACATGGAGCACCAGAAAGCGCCCCGTCCTGTTGATTCCGGAGAGGGCAACCCAAATCTGAATCCCTGAACCTCGAGTCGCCCAAACCCTTCGACCCCTCGAATCCTAGACTTAATCATGTTCAAGGGACCCCCACACCCTAAACTCCCCTCAAACCCTAACTCATGTGAAAGAGACCCCCGCACCCTAAACTTAGGCTCCAACCAGCGCGGTCTTGCCACATCCTGTCTCGCCCATGAGGATCCTGTGCGCCGTTTTCAATGGGTTTCCTCGAATGTGGGGATATCCTGGAGACCCTAGGCATATACATGCATAATAAGGAAACTGTGGGGGTCCCCGTATGGAATGCGTAGGGGTAATTTCGAGAAACTCCTGCACGTGAAGTACCCCGGCAGCCTGCAAATCCAGACCATTCCAGTCATGTAGGTCTCTAGTCCACCCAAATCCTAAACCCTATATTGTCCCTGACTGTAGATCCTGATAGAAGCCCTGTAACCCTGTAACACCCCGAACCCTACACCCTAAACCCTAAACCCTAAACCCTAAACCTTATACTCGAGCCAGGAGGCACAGGCAGGCCGTACTTCAGCCTCTGCTGGATGCTCATGAGCTTGATCAGGTTGTCCACCTTGGTCACGGATAAGGGTTTAGGGTTTAGGATTTAGGGTTTAGGGTTTAGGGCATAGGATTTAGGATTGAGGGGTATCATGCCCAAGACTGGAGAACCAAATGGAGAAGAACATGCAGAATGAAAAGCTGCACTAGGAGCGCGTTGTTGTTTTGGGTCGAGGGCTATAGGCTTATCAGGTTGTCCCAGCTTTCTGTACTTGCTGTTTGGGGGGAGCATAGGGGAGTAGTATAGGGGCCCCCCACATGGTACAAGTGGTGTACTATAGTCTATGAAGACTTTAATTTGATTGCCATTTGGGGTTTGGGGCTTAGAGGTTTAGGCCGAAGAATTGAGGGCTTAAGGGCCCTAAACCCTGAACCCTAAGCCCAAGAGCAAGCTGGGGAGGTGGATCGTGCAGTTTGTGCAACTGGTTTCGCAGTTTGAGGGTGTAGGTCTTGTCGGGCTCGGAGCCTGCTTTTAAGGTTTTGCCTGATCCAAGGAAACATGGAAGCCCAACCCGGTTAGGGCTTAGGGTTTAGGGATTTCCGGCAAGGGGGCTGTATGCGTTTCCGCATTTCATTGGGGGGGACACCCTAAACCCTAAACCCTAAACCGTGCTCAGGGCTTGTTAGTGGCCAGCTCATAGTCATAGGGTTTGGACAGCCCCCAACCTGACACTTCCCAAAGTTAGAGGTACAACTTGTGGTTTAGGGTTTAGGGTTTAGGGTTTAGGGTTTAGGGTTTAGGGTCGTATTCTTGTTACAAGGGGGAGCTCTAAGGATTACATGGACTATCTTCCAAACTCCTAGTATCCCCCTTAAAACCCCCTATAATTCTCCCCTATGTAATCCCCTGTATAACTCCTGTTTAAGGAGTTTAGACTATAGCTCACATGGGGCGACATATTGCACGGAGTCATGGTGTTTTGCGACTAGCAATATCTTTTTCAGCTCAACGGCTTTGTATATCAGGGCCAAGGGTCTTCGGATTAAGGTTTGGGATTTCTAGCGTTAACCCCAAAATCGGCCAACTCCCCTCACTGCCCCAGAGAAACTCAAATCCTGAAGGCCCGAAGCCAAAGCCTCGAAGGCCATAGCTGTTGGAGGTTAGCATCTTAGCTTGATTCTTGTACGTAGGCCCTCTGCCTGTGACATGTTGGCCAAATCGCTTCATGGTTGCATAATTTGAGACTTTGAAACAATTGCTCCCCAGCAACCACTTCCCATAGACTATTATCCTGCACAGCCGAATTTGCGTTCATTAGGATGACGGGCTTTCTAGGCTGGCCGAGGCACCGTGACGACGTAGTCCTGACGTACGGGCACACAGTCTCTTGGCTTCTGTCAGCATCAGGCCTGGAAAATTAGCATGAGCCTCTGGATGAATCGTATGATGCAAGATGCTAGCATCGAACCCCTTGACAATAGCTTGTATGCCTCCTGACGGGTGTTACAGCCCACGCACAAGATCCTCGAGCTCCCTCCTACCAATGCCACCTCATCCCCGAATTTGGCCAAATCTCCCACACTACTTGTTGCTTGGATACAGCTTGGGAGTCTCAGCGCCAGGATTGTAGGGCTTGGGCTCTATGCCTTGAACTTCTAGTTTGATTTTGTGGGGCTTTGACCCTTCTGTGTAGACGACACTTGCGAATTCTAGCTGCGAGGATTGGTAGCTAGACCTTGGTGGTGTAGTGCTTGCGTAATTAGGCGTTTCTCAGGGTATCGCAGCTGACATGGTCCTACCCTAACCCTAAACCCTAAAAACTAAACCCCCTAAACCCTAAATCCTAAACCCTAAATGCTAGATCCTAAACCCTAAACCCTAAATCCTAAATCCTGAACCCTAAACCCTAACCAGCATCTGCTACACCTACAGGCCCAAGGCCATGCTCCCTGTCACAAGTTGGGTGCTTACTGGTGGTGCAGGGGGAATGAAGATAAGGGTTCTACGAAGCAACTCTTAAAAGGGCGAACAGAGAGACCACTGTTGGTTTGCCTTCTTTCCTTTCCTGATGAAGCAGGAGCTGGAGAAACATGATAACCAAAACTCAAGCCAATGTTGCGCGACGATGAGCCTGCACCAAACCCCTTAATTCCAATGCAGGCTCGCGTGCGTGCAAAAATGCGTAGTGGGCGAATCATGGTCATAACCTTCCGGGAAAAGGGCCATGAGTCATGAGGCGAAGACTAGTCTAAACCTAATGAGTTGGACTTGCCCGGAAGCCCACCCGGTCCAACAGTTCCATGCAGAGAGCCCAAAGGAAGAGCGGCAGTCGTAAATCCCTAACTTCAGGACTGTACCCTCTACCCCTTGATTAAGGAATATACCCTAAATGGCACTAGGGTCCCCAATATGATTTAAGCTATATTCCTTAATTAAGGGGTATTGGGCTCCCTGGGTAGCATGGAACTCAAGAGATCCCTATCCAGACCCCTGTCTGTCAAACGTGTGCTCTTGGATATCTGTTTGCGGAGGCCCACTCCCAGGGAGCCCAATACCCCTTAATTCAGGAATATAGCTTAATCAAAGCATATCAAGGACCCCAGTACCATTTAGGGTATATTCCTAAATTGAGGGGCATTGGGCTCCCTGGGCTCTAGTACACCCCGGCAGCGTAACCCCTGCCTCTTCACCGTGCATGATCCATTGAATCCCAATGCAGACTACCCAACTCCTGATTCCAGCACTTCAGGCCCCAGAATATGTGTATGTAACCCTCGGCCCTAACCCTTAAACCCTAAACCCATATGTATATGTATATGTATATGTATATGTATATGCATAGGCATGACAAGCCTCCAATCCTAAGCAAAGCTGCTGCTGCCCAATAATGACCAAGCACAGCAAAGTCTCAACCTTGAACCCTTATACCTTAAGTGTTCAACCCCGGCAGAATTCAAGCTTAGGGTTCAGGGTTTAGGGCCCCTGAATCCCCACGAAACGCCAACACTTGAACCTTTGCGGCCCTGAAAAGACAACAGCAATAGCTTTAAACCATCAAAAGAACTATGTAAAGCAAATCAGGTTGCTCGTCCAACCCTTCTTGACCGGGAGTGAATGAATGGGCAAGAAATACAAACTACTATACTATTGGGGTTAAGACAGAGGCGTCTGTAGGCATCCACTCCTCTATTCCCCACAAATAGCCCTACACCCTAAGCCCGGGGCTTAGGGTTGAAAGTAGCCATTTCCTTTTCCATACCTCCATTCCGCACTGTATAACAAAAACCTTACAGTAGCTTCCATCTTCCTTCCCCTTCCTCCATTCCCTACTACAACCTAAACCCAAAACCCTAAGCCCTAAACCACAAGAAGCCTAAACCAATTTCCCCGTCCTTGGGTCCCTGGAGGTGGTCCTGGCAATGGCAAGTTGAAGTTTGCGAGTTACTAAGGGTTAAAGGGTTTAGGGTTTCAGAGTTGCCCTTCAGTTCATAAGGTCGGTGTGAGGAACTTCTACACCGGCCCTTGATCATCAGATGCAGGGTCTTGGAGATCAAGAGCAAGGTAGGTATACTATGAGACACGTCTAGGATCCAGGGTTTAGGGTTCAAGGTTTAGGGTTTAGAATCCGGGGTTCAGGGTGCAGGATCCAGGGTTTAAGGTTTAGGGTTTAGGATCCAGGGTTTCGGGTTTAGGATCCAGGGTTTAAAGTTTAGGGTTTAGGATCCAAGGTTTAGGGTTTAGGGTCTAGGTTTTAGGGTCATAATGGAGAATCAACTGGAATTCAGTTTATACTGGGCTTCCAAAGGAATTGGGGTTTGGGAGCTAGGTAGGTGTGTTACAGAAAAAACATTGTCTATAACCGTAAGAGCAGGGGACTAATGAAATTTAGTTGAGCCATAGTCTAAACTCCTAGTATCCCCCTTAATGACCCCTATAAGACTCCCCTATCGAATCCCCGATATAATTCCCTATGTAACCCCCTTTGATGAGTTTAGACTATAGCTAACTGGATGAGAGCTTGGACGTTCCCTACCTAGCAAAACCGTCTTGCTGGCGGCCTAGAGACTCCAGGGCCCAATACTGGCCTTTGGTTCGCTAGGAATGTCGGAATGGATCCATATAGTAGTCCCTATATAACCCGCTAGTGTAGTTTCCATTTCTGTTCCATCCCTAGACCCAAACCCTAAACCCTCATTCCCAGCTAACCAAAGGCCAGAATATTGTTGCATCATGGAATATGTGTACTGCGAGGCTAGGGTCCAGGGTTTGGGGTTAGGGTCTAAGGCTTAGGGTTTAGGATTTGGGGTTTGAGGGTTCGGGTTTCGGGTTTGGGGTTTAGGGTGTGGGGTTTAGAGTTTGGGGGCTAGGTTTCAGGGTTGAGGGCTTGGGGTATGGGGTTTAGGGTGTAGGGAATTGAAACAATCAAAAGAGCCAGCAAGCGCTTTGGGAGGCTTAGGGCTCATTACTGCAGATGGAGAGAGCTCTTGCTACTATGTGGCACTTGGGACCCCTACAAAGGGTTAGCCCTTAGGTATCTATAATCGGAGTATAAGGGAATCTCAGAGGGTCGAGGGTCTAAGGTCCAAGCTAAGTCCAAAGGAGGCTAGGTTCATGACATCAGCAAGTACCTTTGTGCTACCGGTGAACCCTGAGGCCCCAGGCTAAGACCAAACAACTGACCCCTTGTTGCTAAGAAGCTTACACAAAGATACCAGAATATGTATATGTGGTACATAGCAGGGATTCCTGCAACTGGCAACTCAGCTTAAGTTCCTTAACTTCAAGTAAGAATCGAGACCCTAAGCCCCAGAACCCAACTTTAAACGCTAAACCCTAAAACCCTAAACCCTAGAACCCTGCGTCCTTCTTGCTCAGGAGTGCTCCACCCTCAATGTGGTGAACGAGCTGGACTGCATCCTTGAACGCAACCGTCAATGAGGGTATTTCGGTTACTTGAAATGGAGAATCAGACTCAAATGCAAAGACCATGGAAAATGATATGCAACCTAGTGTTATATGGGGTTCCAGAAGGCCGGCAAGGGGATTTCAGTTACCTGAGCCCTTAACCAGGACCCGTATCATACAGCTGTAGTGAGATCCTCATCAACTTTTGGGAAACATAAAAGCTGCTTAGTAACTATCATAGGTTCCCCTACCACCCCCTCCTTTAGAGACTTTAGGGTGTGGGGCCTAGGGTTTAGGGTTTAGGAATTAGGGTTTAGGATCGGGATTCTGGGGTTGGGGTTGAGGGATTCGTTGGGTTGAGGGATTGAGGCTTAGCACCCGCAAGGAAGTCGCCATCTCGGATGGCGCATAATCCACCGGAACCACTGTGTCCCGTCAATGCGTGGCAGGCCCAGTAGGAAAGTGTTGTGCGGCTTTCAAAGTGATCTGCAACATCTGCTGCCTGGCCAGCATCCAAACCGAGCATCTCGCACTGCGCCGCAAACCCTAAACCTTAAACCCTAAACCCTGAGGATAATTAGGGCTAGCTACGGCGAATGAAGGGGCAACCTCAGGTCCGTGTTACTATATAACGGGGTTTAGGGTTTAGGGCACGGCAGCTAGCAGAACCCATAAGAAAATTACATCGACCCATCATTGTGGACAATCGGAGTTCCAGGGATCATGCTCACTAGGGGTGAACAATCAAAACCTGAAGAAACAATGGGGCGTGGAACCTGCAATTCTCAACTGCAAAATCCAAGCTCGGAAAAAAAAAGCTTTTACAACCTAAAAGGCATTGCTTGGAGGTTCATGGGTAGTTTCTAGGTTGGAGTATAAGCAGGAAAACTACATAATGATAACTACCAAACGTTATGTGGTACACTTGTACTCCTATCTGTAAGCACACATGAACCTTCAAATACGGTTTACTTGGAGGTTCAAGGGGCCGTAGTAAGTATACACATTAACCTATAACCCATGAAAAAGTTTGGGATTTAGGCTTGGGGTTTGGGGTCCAAATTTAGGATTTGGGGTCCAGGGCTTAGGTTCCCAAAATTTCCGTTTAGTGACCGGGCGCTACAACATCCCGGAATTCGGGGTGGGAAGCCATCAAGTCCCCAAACCCTCTGCCAGGTCGCATATTGCGAAGCACTTGTGTAATCCATGACGGAGAATATATAAAGAGGTAGGATATAGTCTTGCTGTAGCTTGATTTAAAGCCCTGAATTTCCGAACAAACCTGAACCAGCCAACGGACTCTGCACCGCTAATTCTGAGCATTAAGGTTTCGACCTGCAACTGATATGAGCCAGTATCCCTTTCTAGGGCTTAGGGTTTAGGGTCTAAACTCCTAGTATCCCCCTTGATAGCCCCTATAGTACTCCCGCACGAGATGTTCTATCTATAAGCCCCTTTTAAGGAGTTTAGACTATACATGTAACTAACCCCAATTACCTACAGTTTAATAGTACCTACCCCTTGATTAGTAGGTATAATCCATAAAGCTGTAGGCAATTGGCGTCACAGGTAGCTCATATACTATTCAGATTGCCACAGCCCAGCCTTGTCCACCAAGCCCGAAGCATGAGTCCCCGACCCAAAATCCCAAGACTTCAAAACCTGGGTTTAGGGTTCAAGGTTTAGGGTTTAGGGTGGCTGCTCAACATTCAACCGGAGGGCTCAACATATTCGGGGCCCCTTTTCGTGAGATTTCGATAGTAAGGACTGTAGAACTTAGGTCGTCATAAAATAAGCTATAATCCAAACTCCTAGTATCCCCCTTAATAACCCTATAATAATCTCCTACAAACCACCTCTAAGGAGTTTAGACTGTAGGTCATAAGGGGGCCCCTAGTTTGGGGAAACTCTAAACCCTAAACCCTTAACCCTAAACCCTAAACCCTAAATCCCATCCCTGAAAACTTTCAAACTCCCAATTCCCTGCAGGGCCTGGTGGGTCACCTTCGACCAATCCCTGGCCACGCTTTTTGGCTTAGGGTTTGGAGTTTAGGGTTTTTGGGTTTAGGGTTTTTGGGTTTAGGGTTTTTGGGTTTTGGGTTTAGGGTTTAGGTTAGGGCTTTTTGGGGTTACAGTGTCCGGGCTCATAGGATTGAACCCTACAAAAACCCTAGACCCTTTAGGGCTTTCGGGTTCATTGGGCTTAGGGTTGGGACTTTGAGGGGGGGTGGTACGTCGAAGGCCTTGGGGATCACACGCTTATGACATGACTTCCGGGAGGGTGGGGTATTGTTTCAGTCGCTGAAAAATGCATGAAACCCTAAACCCTAAACCCAAATTCGTAGGCTAGAAGTCCTGCTCTCCCCACCTTTAATTAATTCGGGGGTTTCCCAAAATTAGGGGTACCTTTAAAGGGGA
Source organism: Symbiodinium pilosum (assembly GCA_905231905.1). Lineage (NCBI taxonomy): Eukaryota > Dinophyceae > Suessiales > Symbiodiniaceae > Symbiodinium > Symbiodinium pilosum. Next base: position 9,327 of record CAJNIZ010006954.1, read on the forward strand.
TGACAAAGGTTATTCAGGGTTTAGGGCTCAGGCTTTAGGGTTTGGGGTTTCCCAAAATTGGGGGTATCCTTTTGGGGTTCCCCTTCATAAGGATTATAATATTTTGGGGTCTGTATTGCTGTCCCCCTATTTTGGGAAACTACCAATTGAGTTGCACAACAAAACTGCAACACGGAGGGGTTCAGGGTTTCGGGTTTGCCCTCTCCCTGACACAATAAAACCTGTTTGGTTGGGCTACCCTACCTTGAATTAAACATGCTGTGAATTGCCCTGCGCTTTAATGATATTCGGGCTGCTATGGGGTTAGAAACCGTAAGCCCTAACCCTAAGGGTTACGCCGAGGTTAACAGGCAAACCAACAAAAGCACCCAATCCCCGTCTACAACGCTGCCTGTCCAGCTTGAGGTCGTTCAAGTTGAGGGAGTTCTGCAAGTTCCTGTTTGCACAGGTACCAAATTGGTTTAGGGTTGAGGGTTTAGGGAGCTTAGGGTTTAGGGCCCTAGTAACCCCTTAGTAATAAGGGTACCCGTTTTTCTAACATCCAGCTTTGATAAGGAGACCCCAAACTAAGAAGGGAAAAAGGGTACTACTGGGGTACCTGGTGAAGAATTGTGGAGAAGGTTCCTGTTTCAAGGTCATGATGACAAAACGCTCTTATTCTTGAACTTCCTGCTTTTGCAATATGTACCATTGTCTAAACTCCTAGTATCCCCCTTAACAAGCCCTATAGTAGTCCCCTATATAATCCCCTATATAACCCCCCTTTAAGGAGTTTAGACTATAGCTCATATCAAGACACGGCTTCAAAGTTCAGGGTTCAGAGCAAGGCCTGAGCGCTTGGGCTTCAGAGCTTCAAGCTTCAGAGCCGAGGTTCAGGCAAAGGGGGTTTAGGGTTTAGGGTTTAGGATTTAGGGTTTAGGGTTTAGGGTTTAGGGTTTTTTTAGGGTTTAGGGTTTAGGGTTTAGGGTTTAGGGCATTTCAGACCTGTGCAATCACTGCCAGTACGGCCTGTTTATGTCGCTGCGCTTGGTTCTGAACCAAGTTGCGATTTCACCTACACCATTTGTCATTAGGATCCCTTCTGCTCAAGAAGGGAACCCATCGGGGTAATATTAGGGTTATATTGGGGTAATGGAAAAGAAAATGGAACCTACTTTACTATATAGGGGTTATATATAGGGGTTCTATATATATGCATATATATGAGCCTCAGGGTCTGGTCTCCAGACACAAGGGTTAAGGGTTTAGCTGGAGAACCGCCTCTGACACGTGCCGAAGCGGACGTAAGATGGAGTCCTGGAAATTGAGATTCTGGTCTTTGCGCCTTGAGAGGGTCAGTGGAAGTGTAAAACATCTCACCACACAACGGGGCGGCAGCATACTCCCAGTCCCGCTAGGTCAGCCGCTTCGGGGCTTGTTACATGCTTGCAAGCATGGAAACCTTTCCAGTCCCTCCCACATGCCGCCTAAAGAGATCCCAGAGCTTCCAAGCCCAAAACCCTGTTTGAACTTTTGGGCGTGACCTTTTACGAATAACTTACTGCGGGAGATTCCTTCGCAAGAGCCTTGCATGGCAGACTCACAAAAGTGCAACAACCATTGCTTCTCAGAGTTTCCCAGAAAGGGGGAGGGGGGGGGGCGGTCGTACTTGAAGATGGTCAGGGGGACTTAACTAGTAAGTAGGTTGATAACCCTTATCACCCATATATATATATATAGACCCTAACTATCCTGATTAGTAGCCACTTACTAAGTCCCCATGACCCTCCAAGTAGGTAGGGCTGTTAGGGTCTTTAGGGCTTAAGGGTACAAATATGCGCAGCTATTGGGGAACAAAACATCAGGGAATGGCCGGTGCGACCCTATCTCTGTGAAACCCTGGACACAAAAACCCTAAAACCTTCAACCCTGAACCCTCAAAACCTTCAACCCTATACCCCTGAAGCCCTGAACCCCCGGTATGACCTACATCCGAACCGGCCTGTCAATGAAATGGCCGATGAAGTCCTTCTGCAGACTCATGATGTTGCAGCCAATGATGGCGCCTAGCAGCTCCAAACGCCGATCTAGGTTTGAGTGTTTCAGATCTAGGCTTACTGCTAGCCCAAAAGTCATGAGCTTCAATTGTACTTTGACACTGCAAAGTCCTTGGGCACATGTTCAACATGAAAACCCTCCTATTCCAAACTCTTTTATGTAATCCATGTAGCAAGCATCATAGGTTTCTAGCGGTAAGCGAGAACTGGTCAGCTTGCTTGTCCCGATCTTACTGCAGACAGAGCTGACTTGCCACAGTTGTAGAAAACAGACATCCGCAGCCACACATGCAGAAACAACCCTAAACCCTGACCTCAAAAACCCTAAAACCTGTCCTTATTCCCTCACTTGGGCAGAGGCGAACACAATGAGCCCAAAGCCCCACAATTCGTGCGCATTCCTCCTCATGGCTTTGCTAGGTGGCGTGGGATCTTTGCACGAATTTCAGATTGAGCCAAGCCGCCACGCTCATTCTTCTTGAAGTTCGCAACAGGGTGCACGCCTCAGTTCAGTCAAGGTTGGGGCTTCACTTGTTTTGCCGCAAGTGCCACGTAACCTATCCGTAACCCTAACCCTACTCCCTAAGCCTAAACCCCATCATCATGATCCCGTCCTTGCAGACTCCAAACTCAAAATGTTTCCTGGAACATCTTTTTCCTGTCTTACTTCGCCCGGTATCCAATGAATGTTACTGCCATAAATAGCAGTCTTTATTGAAAGTTTCATTTAATCAATGTCTAGCAAAAGCTTGGATAACTTGGAGCTTGGAGTATCATCACCATCGTCCGAGGAAGCACCGTTCACATCATCATCGTCGTCGTTGCCGTCGTCGTCACCATCATCAGTGTCACCGCCGGCCGTAAGGTGACCCTAAACCCTGAACCCTAAGCCATTTTCATCCATTGTGGATCCTGGCATTTTTCATTACTATAGGAACGTTCAGGGTTTAGGGGAACTCCAAAGGGCCATGACTTGGATAAGCAGAATTCCCGAACCCTAACGGCTCTATCATTCCTAGAATCCCAAGCCCAAACCCTGTAAACCAACGGAAACGATTGAAAAGCGTTCGCAGATCAAGCAAACTCTGTCAATTTACCAGCATCTAAAATGGAGGAATGCAGATTGATTGCTGAATGCGATCCGTCTCCACCTACCACTTTGAAACATCTTGCAGTCCCTGAAGTAGGCTCAATACATACTTACAACACCTATTTAGCCTATGAAGCCCCCTACGGTACAAACCCTAAACCCTAAGCCCTGTAAAGCTCCCTAAACCCTAAACCGACAACCATCACGCCGCGGGACAGCTCTCCCAGGAAGGCATTTGATCAAAGCGCTCGACATACTGCGCCGCCTCGATCCTTGCAGGGCCGGTTTCAGAAGGGTTTAGGGTTTAGGATGTTCTGGGTTCAGAAATGACCTTTCAGGGCTTGGTGTTGTAGATGCCTAGGGCATCAGGGTAGTAATTGCAGGTATGGGCTTCATGGTGACCTTTCTTTGGGTATCTCACTGAAAGGTCGCTGCTCTGAGTTCTCGATTTGCATAAATTGAGGGTGGTAAAGCCGTCGAGCTTGCAGAACATCGCATATAATTGGCGGCCCAAAGTCTTTGCTATCAACTGTTGGGGAGTTAGGGTTTAGGTTTTAAGGTTTAGGGTTCAGGGTCTCTGTTTTAGGGCCCTAAACCCTATGTGGCCAACACTTGGATCAAAGGGAACACTGAAACTACTATACAAAATATTGTGGTTATCTAGGAATAATGGAAAAGAAAATGGAAGCTACTAACTTATAATAAGTTGTATATCGGGGTTATATAGGGAGAACGGAAAAGAAAATGGAAACTACTAAGTTACAAAAAGGTGTATATTGGGGCTATATATGGATAATGGAAAAGAAAATGGAATCTACCATAACACTTAGATCTAAGCCTAAACCCTAAACCCGGCAGCTACAGCCATGGTGGTAGGGAACAAGCGATGGAGTGAATCACTTAGGTGGCACAGTAACTGCTATGCATGCGAATCGTGCATTTGGTGTTGAACCAAAGATTTGTCGTATAACCCAAACAACAATGAAATCTTACTCTGCATTATAAGGGACTATAGGATCCCCAAGTGGAAAACCCCTCATGTGCAAGATTGTCTGCAACTTGCGTGAGCACCGTGGTATAGTATACCATAATATACGATTATGATATACTATGCTATACTATATATATATATACCATAATATACTATCATACACGAGTTACCGTGTCCAAGAAAAAGATCACAAATCACAAGTCCTTTTAGGGCTTTTGTTTTAGGCTTTAGGGTTGCATCCCATGGGGTGATATTGGTGGTAAGCAAGGGAAACTGCCCTACGATGGGCTAGGCATGCATGAGACTCTAATAACCCCTATGTAACCCCAAGATAACCCTAATATAACCCCAATGTAACCCCTGTATCACCCAATATAACCCTAGTATAACCCCAAAATACCCAATATCACCCTAATATAACCCCAATACCCCAATATAACCCCCTATATACAGGAGCAGGTCCTGCCAACGCCCTCCTTCTCCAGCTTCGCATCCGCCTTGCACCACCAAGCAGTGGGAAATGGTGGCTCCCGCAGTTTTCAGGGTTTACGGCACCACCCCCCTCAATCACACCCTAAGAGTCAAGGTACCTAATGAGCATCTTCAACATTCTTCATAGAACCTAGACCCTAAACCCCTGTACTAGCTGGGGCAACTGTCCTTACAGAGATACCCTACATGGTCCAGGAGAAAATTTGTTGAATGGGGATCGTGAGATCGTGTTGCCATGCTGTTGTATGAAAGCTCTGCCCAGGTTTTCTAAATGCCTTGAGGAAATTTTGATCCGGCAGGGTGTCCTGCAATTGAGGTGACCTCATACATGTACATATGGGTATTTCTCAGAATAATCAAATAACCCCATGGAATTCCTCGAAAGGACCCCAAATGCCACAGGAAAAGGCCTTATCGAAGGCCTCCACAGAAAGGCAGATAGCCTTAACAACTTCAATTTACGTGTTCCATTCTCCCTTCAGGAAAGCTCTACCGATGAACTTGTTGAACTAGGTCAGGCAATCCAAAACTCGTGAAAAAGCTCTACCGGCGCACCTCGTGCTGAGCCTGCAACTCCTGCCAACAACAACTCAGATTCGAGGCAAGCGGGTCTGCAGGGCTTGGACTCGAGAGGACCATGGTGGCGTGGATGTGGATTGTAACCCTAAAACCCTAAACTCTAAACCCTAAACCCTACACTCTAAACCCTAAACCCTAGACCCTAAGCCCTAAGCCCTGAACCCTAAACCCAGTAACAGGTTTAAGGTGCAAGGGCTGGTGTAGGATTTGGGTGTCGAGGAGTTAGGGGTGAGTGCTACTTTTGAGTGCGGGGTCGACAGTTGAGATTGAGGACTCCGGCCTTCAGTACCGCGCTCAAGCGCATGGTACTTACTCGGTAAGGATGGTAAGAACATGTATGAAATCCTGTGTATGGTGGGTTGTCGAAAGTATCACCAATCTCTCGTCACCGTTATCAAACGCCCCCCCTAAAAATTAGGTTACCCCAAAATGCTGTGGTCTCCTTAGCCCTATCACAGCAATAACCTTCCTAAATTTATCTTAGGGTTATACTATGATAAAAAAAATTGGAAAAATCCTAAGGAGACTACAAAATGGACCATGATGTTGGCAACTCCGCAAGCTTTCAAAGAATCCAAGGAATTACTTCAAATTGGCTACAACTTTTATCAAATCTGATACAATCAGGACCACGGGCGGCCTTAAAAGGGAGCCCGAGTTTTGAAAAGCCGGCATGTATTGTGCCCTGGTAGCTTTCAAGTTTTCGGGGGGTTCTTAGCATGGAGATGCTCCGACACGACTTCGGAGTGTGCAGAGATTGCAAATTTCCATAAAAAAAAGGAACTGCAAGTCAGAGCCTGCGAAACAATTACAACCTGCATATGAGCTATGGTCTAAACTCCTAGCATCCTCCTTAATAACCCTTATAGTAGTCCCCTATATAATCCCCTATATAACTCCTTTTGAGGATTTTAGACTATGGCTCATATGCAGTATAGGCCCAGTAGGCAATACGACCTTCAATCCTGAAAATTAAACACAATCAACCAACAAATCACTCTCTGGTCCCGATGCCCCTTTGGTACAGGTCTCGCATACCTTTTTCTGAAAGTATACGGATGACATGGAGAGAAATTCTCTAATTTGTAACTTTGCCAATGCAGAATTCTCCCTGGATCCTACACACTGATTTCAGGCCTCTACTTTCTCACTAAATCCAGTGCCCTAATGGCAACCCTAAACCCTAATTAAACTCTGCCCCCTCCTGCTGAGCTCGACTGTGCTGACGGTGAAGGGACGGTGCAGCCGACTTCCCACTGATCTTGCCTAAGCATTTAGGGGTTTGGGGTTTAGGGTCCAAGTACCCAATAATTAGGTACTTTGGTTTTTGGGTAATAGTAATTTTACTACAGGTTTTGGGTAAGTATATGATTATTAGGTCCTTGGACCCTTAGGGAGTAGCTTTAGGTGGACCGCCCACACGGAAATAGTGGTATAAAAAGAATAGACGAGGATCTTCATTTCATTACCATTAATTGCTGGGTGGGGGTTCCACCTAAAATTAGTTTGCGAAGGAGACTCACTTAGGGTTCCGGGCTTATGAACCTCATGGGGGCTAAGGGGTTGGGGTTTTTCCAAATGGGAAGTCCTTGGAGACCAAGGGTTGAGTTGTCAATAAGGGGGTTCTCAAAAACAGGAATGTAAGGGCTTCAAAAAACAGAGGGGCCAAATCAATCAAGACCCCAATACAAAATACACTGTAATCCATATCATACTATAGATACCCTCAAAAACGGACCTCTGTTTTTTGAAAACCTCCATGTAAGGTTCAGAGCTTCAGGGTTGGGGCTTTGTCTGTCGAAGTAGGTGGCCCAGACTGACTTCAGGAGTACAGGTGGATTGCCAACCTGATGGGCCTGATACTCCGAGTTCAGGGTTTAGAGTAACATATCCGATATAGCGTCAAGACATCAAGATACTTCATCTGATTTATGTCTTGTTCACTGATTGAAGCACACTGGGCTCGGTGGGAGGGGATTCTGTAGACCCCAAAGACTATGCCTGTGCCTTAACTTGGTACTGCGACAGGTATAAACAAGGTTTGTTGAGGGGCAGGGGTTCTGAGAGTTTCTGTAATGAAGATCTTAGCATGCGGGGACAAGGAACGGAGCATAAGTTCAACAACTGTTCATATCCTTTTTGGACGAGCATATCTTTGCTATGCCGTCCTGGCTACTGTGTTTGCATCGCTCCTGCCAGAATCGAATACTGTTCCCCTCCGAATACACTCACGATTATCACGCGTGCCACCACCACCGCCACCGCCACCGCCACCGCCCCCGCCACCGCCACCGCCACCGCCACCACGACCACGACCACGACCACGACCACGACCACGACCACGACCACGACCATGAC
>CAJNIZ010006956.1:0-16865 GCA_905231905.1 Symbiodinium pilosum
ATATGAATCTATATAGATTCATATAAAGATATATAAGATATCATATATGATATATCATGATATATTGGTGCTCCGACAGGTGTCCGACAGGGGTCCGACAGGGGTCCGACAGGGGTCGCAGGGGTCCGACAGGGGTCTGACAGGGGTGCGACAGAGGCGGACAGGTTCCGACACAATTCTGACAGAATTCCGACACAGGTCCGACAGGGGTCCGACAGGGGTCCGTATACAGCCTTGCATCTCTTTGGATCGTGGACCCAGCGCAATATTGTAGTAGGGGCATTTCGCTCAACAGTCATGTTCGATGTTTAGCACTTGCGTCGACTGACAGCCTCTTGGGGGTCATGTCATTTTTCAAGCGCTCTTTCAGGTCGCAACATGTCAGTCAGCTCGAGTATAGTGAGTAGCTCACCAATCAAAATGTGAGACGTAGCCAGCGCTCTTTCACACCGTCAAAATTGATCAGGTCATTTCGAGAAGCGAGTATTTCACCAATCGGAATGTGAACATAGCCAGCACTGTAGTACCTGGCCCAGCACAGGTGGAAGACAAGTGCAAAACAAGCTTGTTTGAGCAATTCCGGGGCCCACGCAGTCATTGCTCTTTGCCTGAGCAACTATACAGTCCATAGTTCGTTCTAAAATTATAGGTTGGGATGATTTGAGACACATGATGCGTCTCTGTTCCGAACCCCGAAAAACCAGTGGTGCCGGATACAGATTCCACGCCTTGGCTACGCAATGCGCATTTGTATCCATTTGGTGAGTCATGGCCCTTGCAAAGTTCTGCATTTTGTTTAGCCTCCGCTTCGTGATAAGCTGCAGCACAATACAAGTAGCTTGTTTTCCGACGTTAGCCTATCTGTCCTCTCATATGCCTTCTATGTTGATACATTCTATTTCGCCAAATCACTCAAACATATTCTGATCCAATAGCCCCAAGCGGAGGCCTTCACTTGGTCCATGAGTGTTCACATCAAGGGATACAAGAATTTTCCTTTCTTAAAACCTTTCGATCGTTCGATGCTTCCAAGTAGCGCGGAAGCACCCGGATAACCCGCTTCAGAAATTTCATTTCACCAAATCACTCAAAAAAATATAATTATGGTCCAGTAACTTGCCCAATATTATTCAGTCAAGTCAAATCGTCAAATCCGTAAGCAAATCTCAACTCACTCCATTTTCTCAACGGGGGCGTTCGAATTTATAATATGTAATTTATAATTTATAGTTTTTAATTTATAACTAACTCAATAATTCTGACTCCTGACTATGGACTATGATGACTATGACTATAATATAACCGGTGGCTTTGAACCATGCAAACCCAGAACTCAAACCCTCAGCCGAAACACAAAATACACAAAGAAGGCCCCTGCGAATTAAGAAGTTGACTAAGCAAACGGACCCTTAGGCCTAGACCCTGACAATATCGGGACCTGCCTCAACATAGGATTCAGGGTTTAGGGTTTAAAGGGGTAATTTAAAGTTTAAGGTCTAGGGTTTGGGCTTGTATAGGTTACCACCGTTACCGCACCCCGGCCCAAACCCGGAGCCGAAGATTGAGGTCCTGAACCACTTCCTCGACCCAGTCATGGTCGGCTCCATCCACGTACCGCATGACGTCCCACACTGTTGCACAATAGCACCTAGTATTCCCAGTCACCTTTGTCCAAGCATCAATGACTGCGTCGCCAAAGCTCTCGATGAGAGCACCCACTTGGTCCTCGCCAGCACAGGTGAGTGACATGATGATTGACTTGATTGACATGATTCAAAACCGCCACAAGACCACACGCAGTTGCAGATGGTCCATCGAGGATGTGTCGAGGCCAGGGCGAACGTTTTTGCGGATCATGACAAAGTAGATCCGTGCGCGTGTCTGTGGAACTGCGAAATCCTTTGTCCTGGGCCGGCCAAATATCAGTCAGTAGTTGTAGCTTGTAGTCAGTAGCCAGGTCATGGCATGGGAAAGGAAAACAAATCAAGTATTCAGACTGATTCAGATTCAATAATAATATAAAATAATAACAATAACAATAATAATAATACCGTATACCGTATACTGTCCGTATACCGTATACCGTATTCCGTATACTGTATACCGTATACCCAATAGCCGTGCGAAGCATGAAATGCTGAAATGCTTCTCAGAGAATCCGCACACGATAGACCTTGAGAAGGTAACCTTCAATCAATTCAAGTCCCACTGGTTCAGGTTCTTCCCGCTCTCCGTTCGCCTCTAGCACCCCGTTGAGGACAAAATCGAGCGGTGTCTGGCGGCACGCGGAACACATTTGCATACAGTCTATCTGCTGCAAAGCAATCAAACGCCGTTGGAAACGACATGCCACTGCGGCGCAAGTTAGATCAGAAGCAGATTTGTTTTCCCTGCAAGCAGTACCCACTGCGCTCGACGTCTCAAAGGACATCAACATGCAGACCCAGCAGAAGCCTCCGTCTGCAGAACGTCATGCAACTTAGCTACGGCCTGTGTGCACACAAGACGCTGAGCTCTGGAAATGCCAGGATCGGAAAGCCAGGACTGTACAGCTCTTAAAGAATTCCCGGCAGCTGCCCTGTCCATAGCATCCAAACAATCTGTGTGAATAGACCTGACGGGCGCGTTGCGCCTCGCAGCAAAGGTAAACTTCCATTCGCCCTTTTTGAGGCTGCCTTCACAAAACATGCACTTGCTTTGTCTCTTCACCTGGCACAACTCCTGAACTCCTGTGGAAGCCTCGGAGATCAACTTAGTTGACCCTGGCACATCCTTCGAACCACAGGGAGCAGAGGGCTCTGCTTGGCGCTTACGCTTTGTACCTGGCTCAGAACTTGGAAACCCTTGCAAAGCATCAACATTGGCTGCAACGGCGTCTCTGAATTCTTGATCTGAGCGAGGAGGCAAAAGAATTGGAATGGCTTCATCTCCAGCACTCGCCCTCAGGTGATACACACCAGGTCTGGCTAGGTTTCACGCAAGGGCAGGGGTAAGGGCAAAGGGGCGGGGCCAAAAAATGATGGAGGCTAACGGCAAAAGTACCCAGAGATTGTACTATCAGTTGGGATGAGGCACTGTTGGTCAATGACAGGTTCCCCGGCAGGTGCTGCTGCTGCAGCTGCTTCTTCTGCAGCTGCCCCCTTCGTCTCCAACATTGGCCTCCTCCAAAGGTTTGGCCTGCGCTGGCTTCGCTGCACGTTTCCGTGGAGCATCAGGTTCACGTTTTGCAGGGCTCAAGCCAAAAGGCAACCTCCCCCTAGGCGGCATCGGCATAGCAGGAGCTGGCGCATCGTTCCTTGCAGGAGCTGCCGCCGGAAGCTGCCCCCCAACCACTTGCCTCACTGAGTCTTGCGTATGTCGAATCCGGAGTTGTCCATCCTCGTGAAGAAAAGTCAAACCCTCCGGCGAAAAGAGCTCCACCTGCAACGGGACAATCCAGAAGCCCGCTACGACAAAGCTCCCCGCGGTTTAGGATTTAGGCTGCTGTTTAGTGTTTCAGGGCTTAAAACATATTATGAGGGTAACGGGACAAGGTGCCCTACAATTCCAGAAGCCTACTACCGCCACAAAGCTTCCAGCCTCAGCGCAGAAGGCATCCAGTGAATGCCCATCTTGGACATGTTTCTGGACAATTGAAAAGAGTAGACGGTGGGTTGTGGTGATCTTGGGCCGGGCATTACAATCCACGTTAATTGTCAGCAACTGTGGAGAAACTGGATGAAGGCAGAGAATCGTCTGCACCAACGGTCGCAGCCCGACACAACCCACAATCATCCATTGCTTCCCAACACCTGCATTCTGAATAGAAAGCAAAGCTGTACTTTGCCGCAGTTTTGCTGCAGCAGCCGCAGCGTCCAGCGTCCGTACCAAACCATCCACAAATGTGAAGTGCTCGTGGTTGCGGCATATGCCCCCTCCAATGGACACGCACGGCGTCTCGTATCGGGGAAGGTCTTGGTTGGCTTCCACGGTCGCATCATAAGCAAAGATATCCTGGCACATCGAGGATATCGTCTTTTCATCTAGGTCGCCCAACACATGCTCAGGCTTCAAAGCCGAGACGTGATCCCTCAGCTGAAGGCCCGCCTTCCATGCAGGGTGACGAGCCACCTCACGCAAGCTGTTGTCCAGCCGAGCATTGTTGAGTCTGTGGATCTGGGACGGTCGCAAAGATTCATGCTGCTCCTCTCTGCCCCTCAGTGGCTGGGAGATCAGATGATTGCGGGCCTGTTGCATGCGGCTGGCTTCCTGCTGGTAGGACTCTTTCTGTTCAGCGCTCAAGGAACGCCAGCGACTTGCCACACTGGCGTTCATATTGCGTGCCCCATCAGAGCCCACCTTCATCTTCTTGAACACATTCCTTAGCCAGGAAGCATAATAATAATCAAACAACCTGCAATGGCATCGAAGAGCTGGAATTACTACGGAATTACTACAAAAGTCTTATCCGTACAGACTCATGTCATCGGAGGCTCTTGCACCGTTGTTGAAAAACGTTGAACGCGCTGATAGCACGGATCTTTCCCTTGCCAGCTCGAGAATGCCCTCCCTGACGCACATTCCTGAGTCTGCTGGCTAGCCAGCAAATCGTACACCTTAACAAAATTTAACAACCTGAACTAATGTATTGTTCCAACTCAGACAAGTTGCAGCATACCCTTCAATAATCCAGTTCGTCCCTTGACATGGCCCTGCTCATCCATTTTGAAGCGAGTTGGCTGGAGCGCACTCGGCGCAGAGGAATCCAACAGGCGAGCGTTGCGAAACACGCGTGCCACCTTTGTCTTACTCGCCCCCAGCGCCTCAGACAGCACAGCTGCCCGAGTGCTTGAATGCTCCAAGCAACAAGACATTATGTACGAATCTTTTTGAATTGTGTGCGCCCGCTTCGCGCCGGATTTCTTGGATTCGATGTCGCACTGGATGTTGGCATGTTGCTTCTCTACCTCTACTGATGAGGCAGGGCCCTGGAGCACCGTGTCCCTGACGCAGGCACGCACATCTTCGTAGCGTGCTTCTCGGACTTCCCGAGTCAGGTTCCCTCCGAAAACATGTCTGAAGAAAACCTGGGCACTGGGATGGATTCAAGTGACCTACACACTTACTTACTTAAACTTATACTGATACTGATAATTAAAATGAATCTACGAATGAATGTCCAAATCTATCTGTCAATAATGCCCAGGCGCCATGGCAAAGTACTCGTCTCTACACAAACTGCAGGAAGCCACCTTGTTGCGCTCCCTCCACAAATGCTCGAGACCATCTTGCACATCGGACGCTAGCTGTGAAATTCTGGTGGGGAAGAACTAGTCTGCGCCAGCTGTCACACATAGTGGCGATAATCAGGGGCGCGCAAGTTGCAAAGGACAACCCGAACTCAGGACACCACTTGTCGTCACGTTCAGGATCCGAAGACAATAGCTCATAACCATCGAGGACCACCTCCCAACCAGCATCTCCAACAAGGATGTGTAAGTTCATGTTGACCAGGTCCTCTTCAGAGGAAGTGCACTTCGACTCCTCCAACCGAAGCCCCTGCAAACGCAATCGCAAGCGCTGGCGAACTGTCTCAACCAAAAAAACTTCGTCCATAAAGGTAGCCAGTGGACGCGTAAGAACCGCACACTGCGCCAGGGACACCTGCTACAACATTCCAAACTGCAACTGGCAGCAGGGCGGAAACTGTGGAACTTGGAACAGAACAAGGGCTACAGGCTAGCTATCCCCTAAAACTTCTCACGTCAAAGCCAGGCACAACGATGCCCGGCTGCGTCAACATCCGGAGCACCTTCCCCATTCTCACCTGCTGCTTGAGGGATGGTGGTAAGTCTGGATTGTCGATGTCCAAGACCTCTTGCAGCAGTTGGTCATCGTTGCTGTCAGTCATACAGGCTGACCATATGTGGGCCAACAGTCCATGGAGGCTGAGATTTCAAAGGCAGTAGGCAAGGGCAGGTTCAAAGTATTTCCACCTGTATAAAAGTGGGCATTCGAACAGGCTGCTCATGCTGGCCTCCAAAATTTCACGAGCTCGAAGTTTGGTTTTTCTTTCATCAGGACAACACCCCGGAGGGCACCAATGAACAAGGGATGAATCGGAATCACGCGCAATGTTCCAATCTTCATTGAAAACTGCAATCAGTTCTGCCTGCTGTTCCTCGGAAAGGTCATGACAGCACAAGCTCAGCTTAGACTGGTTCCTGCGCATGTGGTCCTGCACCGTCTGGGTCAGAACGGCCACAGATTTTCGGGTCACTCGTGCAGCTAGACGGTCCAACACCGATTGAAGCCGTTGGCGGAATAATGTCGATTGGGAAGCATAACCTGAACCCTGAACCCTTAGCCTGAATCCTCCTACTGCCCAGGCACAGACTCTCTCCCGGCAAACATGTGCTGCGCCGCTTTGGACCAGAAGGCAGTCAAGCAGCAATGTGCCGACAACAAATTGGCCTTGATCAATTTCTACTGCGTCCAACATCAAGCTTGCCTAGCCAAGAAACCTGTGATACTGGCCGCAGACGGAGTAGCGTCAGCAGTTGAGTTTCAAATAGCAGGGTAATTTCTCGCGCTGGCAGTGATCCCGATTTTTGTTTGAAAGTCGTTCCGTGCTAGTCCTCGATGTCGTCGATGCCCCTCCCCCCCCGCCCCCCTGCAGGCTTGGTGAGAATGGCTCAGGCGGTTTAGTGTCGAAGCTGACCCCTTCCAGAAAATAACAACTGCCAAGGAACAAGTGGCAAGTACCTTAAAAGGCACAGATTTCCAGGCTGCATCCATGTTGGCACCTCCCATTTGTTCTGACTGCGCGCTGCAGGAGAGAGCAGCCCACCGCTGCAAGCGAGTGTAGATTGGTTGGGGAATTGCTTTGGGAGGCACCTGCGCTGGAACATGTACTTGAGCAACATCCATGCGCGCTGGCTCACCTTCCACGGCAGGCAACCGCACAAAAATGCGTTGGACAAGCCCGAGCAGAGGGCATACCTTGCGTTTTCCGGCCCGTCCAACAGCACTTTGCTGCTGCGCGCTGGCCGGTCCAGCTGCCTCTGCCTCAACAGCATCTTCAACCTCTCCCTCTCCTGCTCCCTCGTCCTGCTCGCCCTCTCCGGGCGCAAGTCCACAACGCCGTTTCTGCGGATGCACCCAAACATTGGTATCATCATAAATTCTAATTATGACTGCATGGCGAGGACCTCGCGATCGGTTGGACCGGCCAGAAAGCCAAGAGATTAGCTCACGCCGCTGAGCCTGAAAATGACTCACAACTCCCCGCTCCTTGATGTTTTGGAGGCTATGCTGAGCTCGACGAAGGAGCTGGAAACAACTGGCGCTCCCGTTCTCCTCCTCGAAGAACCCCATGTCCATCCTGAATGCTTTGCGATGCTTGCACTCTGGTACCAAATGCGACGGTGATTAATATTACTATTTACTATTACTATTACTGATAATTTATATTGATAATTTATTTTATTGTTGCGATTGCACTACTGTTTCCCGATCTCTCTGGATATTCGAAACAACGCTGATTCATTCAAGTGACACTGAGCGCGATTGGGCGGAATTTCTGCCGCGGCTGAAAAGCGAGAAGCAGATGCGTGCTATGTCCTGGTTCCGTGTGAACATGGCCTTGCGCAAAGCTCCGGCTTCATCAACATCTTTCTGCGCAAGCGCAACCTGTATAAGAGCGCCGTGCTTAGCGCCTGAAGACCACGCCCGCCCAGGCACTTCAGACTGCTCCGCGGGTTCTTGCTCCCTTCTCGTTCTTTGTCGGACTGGTGCTGCTGCAGACTGTGCAGCCAAGCCTGTGTATAAACCCCGTAGCACAGACATGGCGCCGCAGCCCGCGCGCGACGCTCAAGACACTGTAAGGTAAGATAAGATAAGATACCGACGCCGATACCGGATACCTAAACGCTAAACCCTAAACTGAATATACTAATTTCGGAAATTTGCAATTCGACGAATTCAAAGCCTGTTGGCCTGTTTGTATGAACCCCAAACCGGCCCAACCCTCCCAACATTGACACTCTGCAGCATCTTGAGCCTACAGCCCACGCATTTGCGCAAGGAGTCAGGAGCCAAACTGTTCATGCCACTTCAGGCTTCGGAGAAGACCCTGCCTGGTAGACAGCATCTTTGCTCGTACTGCGGGCCCGCTTGCCCAAACCAGTAACGTTCTCTAAGATGCATATCCTTAAGTCAATCTTAGGCAAGTGGGTAAGCAGCAGGATTCACCATATACGTTGCATCGCGCATCAACTGCATCAGCCGAGTGGCTTCGGAGTGTAGGTTCGAATGAACCTTGACGTTTCCAGGAAAGATAAAGCCTTCTTGGCCTCACGGCAGAACGCATGGCTGCTTGCAACACTGTTGTGAAATTTGCACGATTCACTCACATTGTCATAGACTCACATAGTTTTCCTATTATCATCAATCCAAGCGACGGTCTCACCTTGTCCGTGAAAGAAGTCCTCCACACGGCCCGAAGCATAACGCTTCGTCGATTCTTGAGAATATAATTTGCACACAAATCCCGCTGTGAATATGTCGAGGTCCAACATATCCTGACAAAACGGTCACGCAACTTATCTAGGAGCTAGGACACGTGCCTGAACACAAAACACAAGTTTCAGCAAGGCTCTTTCCGTGTGGGCGCAGGATCGCAGTGACCATCATGGACGGCGCAATATCCTCCCAGCCTGCTCAATTTCACTACCACTACTTAGAAGGAGAAGAGGCACATAATTGGGAATGTCCTAAAACCGAACCTCACCCCTAAACAACCGATCGCCTCCGGAACCCTATCGGCTATCCTGCCCCCCCCCCCACCCCTCAAAAGAACATGAAAATATAAAATATGAAAAATACTTAAAATAGCACTTTGACAACTAACTCACTACGCGTGCCCAGCCTTGCGTAACTCATGTTGCTCCAGCAATGATTGACGTCGTGGTTCTGCATAAGCCATTTCCTCGTGGGTGCCTAGGAGTAGCAACGGGTCACGCGTGAACGGGACATGATCAAGCGCTAGATCACTGAATGAAATTGGCTTGCCAAAATCCCACTGCCCAAGCCCCGCCATCACATCAGGGTCACATGGATCTCCGACGAGATATGCTCGTTGTAATTGCTCTCGCCCACCAGCTGGGTAAGAGCATGGCTGGGTGCTCCAGTGCAAGAGCACGCGGACGCGAAAGCCTGAGTCTCACTACTTGGATGCACCCAAATTCAAATCACCCTACACAACACGGAAATTCGAGTGGCCAGGCGATCTTCCAAATCCAAAGACTTCTGGAATTTCAGCGGGATCTTCAGAATCTTCATGAACAGGGGCGCCCAGTGGACGAAGGGAAAAGGATCCCTCGTCAACCTCAGGATTCAGATCCATGAAAGACCCGCATCCTGGTCGGATCCAAATGATACGCGATGCTTCTGAATGCGCGCAAGTTACGAATCTTCGGATTCTTCCTCATCCTGCCCCAAGCTTGGGGAACCATTCTCAGATGACCTTGCGCCAGGAACAATGCACCGTCCACACGGCTCACTTACATGACTTACATATGAATCATATGAAGTATCCCAACCAATCATTGCGTGCAAGTGGCAGGTCTTCAGAAGGTCCATCTGAGCTTCGAGAGCGCGAGCGTGCGCTGCGATCTGACAACCTCTAGCACAACGCAAAATTGTCAGTGGAGACAACGATATCATCCAAAACTGTAGTTAATTGCATGCCAGTGGCCCATCCGCTGGCTTGCCAACCAATCTCTGCATCAAGGAAAGACCGTGACGGATAGTCCTGGAATTTCGACAAGGGGAATTGGAACTTGTCTACGGATATTCAAATGTATTGTATCTGCTTAGTGCATGCTAGCGACCTTTGCCTTGTGTGCTCACCCGCATCTCTGGAGCGCGATCGTCTGGTTGACCTCGAAGACCTCGGAATAAGTCCAATCATTACCCTAAAGAATACTTGCAATTTCACGCGCATGCAACACATTTTGCATGCCAGGTACCCACCCTCGGCATCATCAGCCACGCTCCTGCCCGGTCGGGCATACTCGGCCCGCCTAGCAGCTGCAAACTATCAATATGAAAAATTGCTGACGTCTTATAAAGACCTGAGAGAACTGCATACCTACTCAGTGCAGACCAGCCGCGCATCGTCTGACTCATCATCGGAATTTTTGACATTGCGGTACAAGCGTGCGAGAGACATATCTGCTTGGGTTCAGGATTTAGGACTTAGGGTTTACAGAGTAACGTTGGGATCGGGACCTCAGCGATACTTATGGGATTTTGAGAGTTCAGTATTTAGGGCTTAAGGTTTACAGAGTAGTGTTGGGATCGGGCTTAAGGTTTACAGAGTAGTGTTGGGATCGGGACCTCAGGGCTTAAGGTTTATAGAGTAATATTGGGATCGGGACCTCAGCGATATTTATGGGATTTTGAGGAGAAGAACATGCTCAACACCGCCTCTGACACCAAGTTTGCGATGTCTCGAGCCCTTCCATTGCACCAAAAATGGATAATTCCAACCCTTCCTTCGCACCAAGAATCTACAACCCAAGCCTTCCCTTGCACTGCCCCTGTAGCCCCAGCCCCACAGTCTGCACTTACTTCAACATATCCCAACCCCATGCCCACACCTATACTAGCACCACTTTGCTTAAAACAAGTGTTAAGCATTACAGGGGTTTTACAACTAATATACCATTATAATCCTTATTACACGAGCCCCCCCCAAAAGTTACCCTTAATTTTGGGAACCCCCATCTATATCCCAAAGCCGATGCTACCTCCAAGGCGGCACGACTACCCCTATCTAATCATCCTTAACCATATCCCGCTTGAAGTGGCAAGATCAGAATAAAGCATGCCTTCCTTTAAACTACTGGTCGGTTTCTCGAGATTAGGGATACCTTTTCGGGACCTCTATAGGAAGGATCATGGCAGTTTGGGAAATTCCCACCCACCCCCAAGGCATAAATCCAAGAGTCTGAGCCGCATCAAAACCATGCTAAGACCAAAGAGCTTAGGCTCAGAAAAAATCCAAAGTCCTAAGCCCTAAAACCCACAAGTAGGTAGTACAATGGCCCAAGAGCCCTGATATTGGTCAGAAAGGCCACTCTTCCACATAGTTTGAGGGGTCCGGTCCAAGACCCGAAGCCTCTTTCATTTTCCATGTTCTCTTCCATTTGATTCTCTGGGGGGTATCCCTGAACCCTGAACCCCATGCGTTCAACTGTTGAGGTTCCCGCCACGCACTGCCTTCAG
This sequence comes from Symbiodinium pilosum, assembly GCA_905231905.1. Taxonomy (NCBI): domain Eukaryota; class Dinophyceae; order Suessiales; family Symbiodiniaceae; genus Symbiodinium; species Symbiodinium pilosum. The sequence continues at coordinate 11,272 of CAJNIZ010006956.1, forward strand.
GAGAAATGCCGGGGAATGAGATTCCCCAGCCCCGACCTTAGGTTAGGAATTTGGCGGAATAGGGTGTACAGCTTAGTTTTCAGGATTTAGGAAAGCATTTTCCTTGGGGACCCATTAGGTTTTAGAGTTCAAGAGGCTGAAAGGACTCGGGTTCAGGGATAGATCGCTAGGCCTCCAGGTGTAAGGCCATTGGGGTGCAGCGGGCTGCTTGATGTGATGAGAAAATGTCGGGGATGCAGGTTGAGGGGTCTAGGGGCTTTTTGGTCAAAAGCTAGACTGCTGGGTGAGGGGCTCAAAAAGTATAGGATTTAGGCTGAGGTTCTCAGGGTTTCGGGGTAGTATTCGTTGGTGCGTCACCTTTTTTCTACCTTTTCTCGCTACTTTGGTTTTACTGGTTCTTCTACAATTTCAATTTTCGCATGACTTCTAGAAATACCAACAATATTAATCAGGTCATAATCCTAAAATTCCCGCAAACCCAGAAAAATTTGTTGCTAATGATGCGGTCAGGTTACACATTTCTCTCTGTCGCCACGCCCTTGCCCACCAAACACACCTTAAACCCGAACAAACACATTTTAGCGAAAGTGAGACAATCACAATCATATTTCAACACCGTCAACCCATGCGTATGCTGGAGAACTTGGGTACGAATACGCACTTGCGTGAACGATCAAACAATGTGCCTTTCGGGTCGCTTTCCTGCCCTGAGGTTTGGTCAAGCTTGGGGTAACAGTAGGGTTGTAATGGGGTTAGATAGGATTATATACTATAGGGATAGAATCTAGTGAATATAGGGATAATGGAATGGAAGCTACTATTTAAGAGTTTGCAAAGCTGTGGATGCTACAGCCGCTTCTTTGTCAGGCTCTGTTACCATGCAGCGTCGGTAGCTCAGATGAAGTAAAGGTGGAAGGTCACCATTTTAACTCGTTCACCCGCAAGTCAAACTCACATCCTTGCTCCGACCGGTGTAGGATCATGTTTGTCATTTCTGACTCAGTTTACAGGCACATGAGCCAGGCAAAGCAAACATGCAAAAGGCTCTTTTTTTTCCCCCGCAAATCCCTAGCCCAGGAACTCTGACAACCTCCTTCCACAAACTCCAACGTATTACACCTTGTACTCGAGCTCTAACCCCCTCTCCAAAGCCTTTTGCCTCAAAAAACTACTACTACTACTACTACTATACTGTGTGCGTGCTATCAGTACAATAATCCCCTCCCCCTAATACGAACCCCCCCAACCCCTAATGTTGAATACTGCCTATATATTATAACATACCACAAAGGGGAGTATTCAATATCGGAATGTCTCTGACAAATGGCCGGCTTGCTGTCGAAGAACTTATGTTAAGTTACTATATTGGGGAAACCCTATTATTTATCATATCTAGTCCCCCTGAAGTAGATAGAATATGGGGGCATATGCGGATCTTATTGTAACATACCCAAAGGCATATTCTATCTATTTCACGGGGACTATACCCATATTCTGGTAACTTAACTTAAGGTCCCTAACAGCAACCCAAAGGATCCCTCAACCCTAAACCCAAAGGAAGAGATAGGGAGGCCAGAATTGAATTTTCTGGGTTGCTGTTAAGGAAGTTAAATTAAGTTACTATATTGGGGAAACCCGAGTATTTACTATATATACCCATTATGGTAACTTAATTTAAGTTCCTTAACAGCAACCCACTTTTAGGGCATCCCGCTGGTGAGGAGTACGTGGCGCTGCTCCCTCCAGAACTCGGCTCCAGCCGCCGTTCTGCACAAGGCTAAAGGTTAAGGGTTCAAAATTGTTTGATCTAATTTCTACAGGGTTTTTGGGATCTGGGGTTAAGGATTCAAATTTGTTCGATCTAAATCTTACAGGGTTTTTGGGATGTGGACTGATTAATCGATTTGGACATTGGAGGCTTGGAGCACAGGGTCGATGATTGTGAGGTAGAATTAGCTATCCCTTCCAAACCAACACCCTGACTCCACGCTGATATCCACGCATCCCAGCTTGAGTTGCCGGTAAATGCCCAAAACCCTAAACCCTAATCTAACCCTAAACCCTAAATCCTAAACCCCAAAGCCTAAATCCTAAACCCTACACCCTGAAACCCTTCAACCCGGAAACCCTTAAACCCGGAAACCGTTCGTCGAAGGTGGCCAGGCCAGACGTAACATGCATAGTTTTCGACCTGAGGTTGTGTTTTGAACTTACCTTACCTTTGCTTACCTGGAAATGCAGGAATGGAAAAGGAAATGGAAACTACTATTTATAATGGGTTTAGGGTTTAGGGGTGAAGAAATAGAAAAGTGGAGCGACTACTTCAAGGATCCGTTCCTTCATTCCTAGCTAACCAAAGGTAAGCAACACAAAGTTCCTTGCCCAACAGAGCCATAGAAACACGGATGAATCTCAAGGCACCAGCCACCGTACTTTCATTTGCCCTGTGATTCTCCCAAAAGTTCGCCGGTGGATCATATTTGAAAAGCAAACATCAAGCTCCAGAACTAGAACGAACCCAATGTCCTCTTCGGTCTTGCGCAGCTGTCGGAGACCTCGAGAAAAGCACCCACCACCACTACAGCCCCTGCAAGTTACAAATGAGGCTCCTTGGGGGTGAAGTTTTGGGGGTGAAGCCCATCCCTAAACCCTAAATTCTGAATCATAAGGCCTAAACCCTGAATCCTAAAGCTCAAACCCTAAATTCCAGACTATTGTTTAGAGGGTATCCAGACGACGCTTTGGGCCATGAACCTCAAACGCTAGATCAGAACCTGAACTTGAGCTATACCCATCTCAGACGGTAGCAAAAGATTTAATCTTGTGGGATTCTTTTAAAACTGACTAGAAACCAAAGGACCCAAAGACTAAGGAACTACCCAAGGGAGGTAAAGTAAAGCTCGAAACTCTTGGACTCTACAGCGATAAGGATGGCATCTTCTAGGCCGATACTGGAAAAAGTTCATGGGGTGTAGGGTTTAGGGTTTATATGGTGTAGGATTTATAGTTTCGGGTTTTCAGGGTCTAGGTTCAGGGTTTAGAGCTCATAGGGTTTAAGGTTTTAAGGTAAGGTTCATGGACCTTTCTGAAAGTGGGCGATAATCATACTTGAGTTTACGTAAGCCCTAATCTTAGGGACTAGCAACGGCACCTACGACCGTCAATGATCCTTCCAGTACCCCACACGCGCGTAGGCCTCCTGCACCTAAACCTTACACCCTAAACCCTGAACCCTAAACCGTAAACCCTGAACCCTCAACCCTAAACACTGAACCCTAAACCCTAAACCCTTAAACCCGGAAGCCTAAGGCCAAAGAGCCGCGTTGCCCACGAGACGGCTCACAAAGCCCTAAATCCTAACACCTAAATCCTGCAGCTAAATTCGAACCCTGACGCCTGGACCCCAAACCCTGGTACCTGGGCCCTGAACCCTAAAACCACAACCTGACCCGAAAATCTAAACCTTAAACCCCAAGACCTTTACCCCTGATACCTGCACAGTATCCTATGGACCAGGCTTGTCCGGTGTGCGTAGGACGGAATTTAGGAAAATGGGAACACCCTTAACCCTGAAAGCTCCGCCCTAAACCCTAACACCTCAGCGCGAAAACCCAAATACCTAAACCCTAACACCTAAACCCTGAATCCTAAAATCTAAAGCCTAAACCCCAAAACCTAAATCCTAAATCCTAAAGTCTAAAGCCTAAACCCTAAATCCCAAAAACCCTGAACCCTAAACCCCAAACCCTAAATCCTAAAAACCCTGAACCTTGACACCTAAACCCTAAATCCTAAATCCTAAAGTCTAAAGCCTAAACCCTAAATCCTAAAAACCCTGAACCCTAACACCTAAACCCTAAATCCTAAAGTCTAAAGCCTAAACCCTAAATCCCAAAAACCCTGAACCCTAAACCCTAAACCCTAAACCCTAAATCCTAAAGTCTAAAGCCTAAACCCAATATCCTAAAACCCTGAACCCTAAACTCTAAATCCTAAAGCGTGTGCCCTGAGGCAGCGACTTCCGGTCTGATGGCAGCTTCGGCTGCAGTGGCCTCACTTTATCTGGGTTGCTGTTAAGGAACTTAAATTAAGTTACCATATTGGGGGAGGCCAATTATTCACTATATATATATATATATCCATTATGGTAACTTAATTTAAGTTCCTTAACAGCAACCCAGTTTTTCTAGCTGACCCTACTTGGAGGGACCAGAAACCCTATACAAACCTGCTTAAGTGTTGGGTACAAACTCGGTGCATATATTACGAAACTCATGGGATTTAAGGGGACACTGGCTGGATCTAGGGTTTTGGGTGTAACCTAGGATATTTATAACCTGGTTAGTACTTGCGGTTGCCTACCTAGGCCACAAGCCCAAAAACCGTAAGCCCTAAACCCCATGCTATGGCAGGGCTTTGAGGTTTAAAGGCTTGGAGGCAAGTGGCTACAGGGGGTTCGGGCTGGAGTCAAGTGTCGAGGCTTTAGGACCTAGTAGTGTTTAAGGGTTTAGGGTTCAAGGTTTGCGGGTTTGGGGTTCAGGGTTTAGGGTTTAAGATTTCAGGGTTTAGAGCTTAGGGTTTAGGGGTTTGAGGTTTGAGGGTTTGGGGTTCAGGGTTTTAAGGTTTCAAGGTTTGGAGTTCAGGGTTTAGGGCTTCTGGTTTGAGGGTTTATACAATAGAGATACAGATGGAGCCGGTACCATCTTGAGGTCTATTTGAGGTACCCCTATACCATAGCTGTACAAGGAATCTGGGAACATACAATTGGCAAGTTCTCAGAGTACTGTACTAATGATCAGGCTGGCTGCAGATTTGAATTTTAAGAAGGGTTCTAAAACAACTTACCGCGAACTGTTGACGATTCCACGTGGCGGCTTAGGGCTTGATGCCGCTTGGGAGATTCTGACCAACAAATGATGTGTGTCCTAGCGGAGTTTATGCTGTAACAACAGAAGTGTGAGGGAATACACCCTAAACCCTAAACCCTCAACCCTTGGGAATACTGCGCTGCTGCAGGACCATTTTACACCTGACTTCCGGGAGCGCCGTTGCACATTCAGAACTTTGGGGGCGAGTCTCCATTGAGTGTCATCATCTGCTCTATGTCGTCCGAAGAACACTTTGGACGTACAGGGAAGTAACCCTAGGAATGGCAAGTGAATTCATATGAGCAGCTACCTCAATTATTCCTGAACAGCTAAGTAAAAATCGCTTTTGGGGGGCCTATCGATTTAGAGGGTTTGTGCAGGGCGGCCCTATCTCTTTACTAGTAACTTATCTCTGCCTGCTCTTGGCTCCTACACGATAATAAAAGCGGTCAAAATCCATTGGCAGCAAACCCCATGCATCCTACGCTCAACGCCTGCGAAGGAGCAACAAGGTCTTGTGAAATCCTAGCGGCAGAACGTTAAACCCCGGACCATGACTGAATGATACAATGCATGTAAGCAAAGGTCCTCGTACACTGCATTTATGTGTTTACATAGGTATCACTTAGGTGGACCCCCCACCCAGTTATAGTGGCTATAGGGGATAATAATGATTCTATTCGGGTCCTCTTATATTCCTTTTATACCACTATTACAGGGTGGCGG
>CAJNIZ010006957.1:0-15592 GCA_905231905.1 Symbiodinium pilosum
AAGCCCTAAAGCTCTAAACCCTAAAACCCTTCAATTTTGGGAAATCCCCCAGTGAGCCAAGGCGCAGGTCAGCGCTCAGCGCTGGCTCTGCGCTCAGCGCGGCCAGCAGCAGAGGCATCATGTGCTCACTGATCCTTCAGGGATTTAGGGCTCAGGGTTTAGGATTTAGGGCTTAGGGTTTAGGGTTTAGGGTGTGAGATTTAGGGCTTAGGGCCCGGTTTAGGGCGTAAGATTTATAGTTCAGGCCTTCGGGGTTTCGGGTCTGACATTTAGGGTTTAAGACTTAGGGTTCAGTGCTTAGGGTCTCAGATTTCACTCATTGGGTTTAGGATTGAGACCTTGGTCTTGGCGGATTAGAGTTCAAGCTAACTTACGAGATGAGATGAGGGTTTAGGGGTCTTATAAAGGTTTACAGGTTCAAGGCGAAATAAACTTAACCAGGGCGGTAGATATGGCAGGGTTACAAAACCGTAATTTCAGGGGGCTACTTGGAGGGTCAGGAAGATTTAGTAAGTAGGTTAATAACCCCTATAACCCATATAGTAACCCCATTTATCCCCATTATTAACCTACTTACTAAGTCCCCCTGACCCTCCAAGTATTAGGTTCCAGACCTTTAATTTCATCTAGGACCGCCTGTGCCAAGGCTAGACCTTTGGGCTACCTCTGCTGCCAGGAGCCTGGAAGATCATCATATGCCAGCCGTCGCTCGGTTTGTATTCGCAGAATAGCTCCCTAAACCCCTAAACCCCTAAACCCCTAAACCCTAAAACCCTAAACCCTAAAACCCTACACCCTAAACCCTAAACCCCTAAACCCTTAGCATGCAGGACCTTCAGCTCAGTGTTGATTGCGCGCGCTCCCCGCCAACTAACGCGCGCGCTACCCCCCACAACATGCAATCCTCCCCCTATACGACCTTGAATACCATTAAGAGCTTGATTAAGAAAGGGGACCTCATAAAGACCATCACCATTCACCACCCTTTTCTCGCAGCTATAGTCTAAACTCCTAGTAGTTTTTCCTAAGTAAGACCGATGCTGGTAGCCTATACGATCCCCCGTATAACCCCTTTTTAAGGAAATTAGAATGGGGCTCCTGTAAACCCTAGACCCTAAACCCTGAGGTTGAGCGATGTTGAATACGAGGTTATGGGGACAGATAAAAAGGCTATCGGCCTGTTGATGTGAGGGCTAGTTCGTCTAGGTGGCCCGACCATCAACCTACTAACTGCTCTTGAAAACCTACCTGAAACCCCAAGTACCTACAGTCTTATGGGTCATACCTTTTTATTAGGAGGCAATTAATTACTACTAAACTGTAGGCAATTGCGGTTAATTAGAAGTAAGACCTGGAAGAGCCCTGGGTGCGGGTACCCTCTTCGGATGGCCCCAGCAGGCCACAAATCCAGGAGTCTGTTGGAGGCTGCCCCTTGAAACCAAATCCTGGGTTTGGTTAAACCCTAAACCCGAGAACTGAGAATCCGTCTTAGGGTTCGGGCTCTGGAGCTTTAAGCTCCTCTTGTGCGCCATGGGGTAATGCTCAATGGCCACTGGCAGCTTGCCGTCAAACATGATATAGCCTGAGAATGCTCTTTGCAAAGCTAAGGACTCGAACAGAAGCTGGAAGGACTCTACGCACATGCGCGCTTTAGGGTTACAGTACTGGTATGCGCTGACATCACAGGAGCGTTCCCAAGTTCAAACCTACTCTTGCAGAAGCAAGACCATATGTCGAGCTGATGCGGGCCCAGTCCAGTGGTAGGAAAGATTACAATTCGTGCAGATAACCCATTTCTCTCAGAGACTCGCTCAGTCGCCCCTGCTTTGACCCGAAGCCATAGCCAACATCGTATCGAAGCGTGCTAAATCCAAACCCTGCAATTAAAGCCTTTCCTAAAGTTCACTTAGCATGTCAGCTTGGACAACAAAAGTATATACTCACCAATAGTCCCCGGGAACCCTATATGCTCTCACCAAAAGACAAACTAAAAAGCCTACCTAGTAGACGCTAATCATTATGAACCTCATTCTAACCCCAGTTTGCATTTCATTTTCCAGTTTCCTTCCCATTTGATTCTCCGTTGTCCGCCATATATTTCATTTTCCATTGTCCTTCCCATTTGATTCTCCATTACCCTCTATATACCCCGAAGCCCTAAACCCTATACCAAACCCTAAACCCTGTCACCCTAAACTCTATAATCAAAACCCTAAACCCTGAACCCTATAACCCTGAACCCTATAACCCTATATAACCAAAACCCTAAACGCTATAACCCTAAACCCTAAGCCTTATAACCCAAAACCCAAAACTCTATAACCCTATAAGCCTAAACCCTATAACCCCATAACCCCAAACCCTATAACCCTATAACCCTAAACCCTAAAGCCTATGACCCCAAACCCTATAACCCTAAAAACCTTAAACCCTAAACTCTGAAGCCTATCACCCCAAAACCCCATAACCCTAAACTCTGAAGCCTGTAACCCTACACCGTGAACCCTGTAACCAAAACCCTAAACTCTATAGCCCTAAACCCTATAACTCCAATATACCATCTCTGCAGGCCAGGGGCATGGTGTGCCGTGCTTGCTCAGGATGTCAAACTCCACGCGCATACCTGGATGATCTTTGCTGCAAGGCATCGGATTGAGGATCTAGGGTATAGAGCCTAACCCCTAAACCCTAGATCCTAATCCCTAAGCCCTACAAAGTTTAGGGTCTAGGGTTTAGGCTTTAAAGTTTAGGGGCCTAGAGAAAGAGAATAGGTTCTTGTATATATATATATATTATAAAGCAGTTACATGAGGATGACCTGCAAGCAATAGTAGCATTTTGCCGGCATCTGTTCTCGCTTGTTGCTTGTTTCTTACTGAAATACGGTTAAAGAAGTGCACGCGTAAATTTCGTGTTGAGTTCAGGATACTAAAAGCTACTATCAGCGATGACCCAAACCCCTAAAGCCTAAAGCCTAAACCCCTAAAACCCCTAAACCCCTAACCCCCTAAACACCCAAACCCCTAAGCCCCTGAGCCACCAACCCCTAAACTCCTAAACCCCTAAACCCCTAAGCCCCCAAAATCCTAAACCCCTAAAGCCTCCTCAAAGAGGGCCCAGATGCGGAAGTGGCTCGGCTTGGACGCAAAGACTTCAAGCGGCTGTGTCAACAGAGGACCCAATAGCTCCTCGTTTTCTGGCTTTACGCGTTTCATCCTGATCTACTTGGAGGGTCAGCGGGACTTGGTAAGTAGATGTATAATGGGGATAACTCGGGTTATTACATGGGTTATAGGGGTTACAGACCTAGTTACTAAGCCCCCCTGACCCTCTAAGTAGGTTCTACCTCTACTTCCTGACCCTTGACGGCTTCAGGGTCAAACCTCTTGAGAGGTTGGAGTTCAAGTGCTGAGTGTTCCACGCGCGCGCGGCTCTATTCCAGAAATGCGGTGCTTGGAGCTAAGTATCAGCGCAGACATGAACTGTGAACCCTAATCCGGCGTACGGAGCCATGTTAGCTTGAGGAGGGAATCCTACCTGTAATACCACGTTATACTTGTAAATCTTGGCGTCAGTAAGCCCCGAGCCACCAACAAGTTCATTTTGGGTGCCCCAAATGAAGACCGAGTCTGCACGATTTCCAGCATTCTTGAGGAACCCGATCGACTCTCACCAAGACCTATCAAAAAGTCTTGACATAAACGCACACCTGGGGATCCGGTTCCAGCTGGAGGGCCTGTGTAATCATAGAGGATGCTGCAGAAAACATAGAAAAAACGTTCAGGCTACTTGAAATGTAGGAGGCTGTGACTGCACAGGGACTTCGATGCAGCATGCTCAAATACTGCCGACACAAAACATCTGCATAACTTCATAACCTTATCATACTGTACTTCAATAACTCTCATTATGCAGCATCTTTAGCATCAGCAGTCATTGGCAGTTTCCATAAACTAGGGGGCCCCCGCAAAGGGTATCCTCTACTCGGGAACCCTAAACCCTGAGCTTTAAACCCTATACATCCCAATATCACACCTTTATATCAACCCTATAAACGCCTTTCAATGACACCACTAATGTTGGGGAAGCTCCAGTTATCGCGGTTTTACAGTAGACCTCGGGTGGGTGCTTGGCTTCCGCTCAGTTAGACATTGGGAGGCTTCTGCTCCCCTAGAGGAAGTAGGGTTTAGGGGGACATTCCAGCCCACCCCTCCCAAAAATAGAGAATCACATGGAGAAAACGACACCGAAATGGAAACTGGGAGTAAGTGGTTTGTACGGATTTGGATTTCCAAACTAAAGGGTCCTGTTTTGGGGGCCCTTGTGATAAGGAATCTAAGATTTGGGTGTCCATTTTTGCCGTCTTGCTGCTTTTGGGAAATAACCGTGTACACCCTTTTCGGGTTACCAAACCGCTTCTTTGGCACTGGGACTTCTACATACTACTGCCTAGCTTGAGCTGGACAATTAAAAGGGGGGAGAGCAAATTGCGCAATCCTACTAGGTCCCGAACATACAATCCTTTCCCCACCCACCTCACCCCACCCCTAAAAAAAGCCTTGCACTCTAAATCCTAACCCTCAAACAGGAGATGTATTACCCCACTTACAGCGACCTCTAGGCCTCCAAGCAGCAATCAAAAGGCAAAGCTGGCAATACTGTCTTGCACCACCTTACGTCCCTATAGTCCTGAGAACTACAGTAGCTAGGGGCCCTAAACCCTAAACCCTAAGGCCCTAAGGGGCCCTCGCTGGTGCAAGATTTCCACCATCAACAATAGTTTCAGTCCTGAACTGCTGTGATTTTCCTGAGGGAAGGTCGAAACAGACTGAAGGTTTAGGGTTTGTGGGTATTAGGGTTTTTTGGGTGCAAGGGTTTGAGAGTTTAGGGTTTGGGGGGTTTAGGGGCTTTAGGGTTTGGGATTTAGAGTGCAGGGTATAGGATTTAAGGGTTAAGCCAAGGGTCCTTCAAAACATCATTCATATCACGTCACGGGATGACATTCCTTTGAGTATCTACTCTCAAATTAGCTACAGCCAACATTTCCCATAGAATTAATGGGCATGGTTTACTCTTAGGGAATATATTAGGGATTAGACTACCTACGTCCACCCTTTAATTATGGTCCCTTGGCATCCCTACCATTGACAGTAGCTCATACCTCCATTAAATCTGGCAGATGGGGAGAGGCCATGACATTGCGTTTAACTGGAGTTATCTCATCATGATAAGGACGGGCTGCTGCCCACTTCCAGAAGTATTTTGCCGTCGATCATGTCCAGTTATACAAATGAGGGGTATTCAGGGGGAAAACTTGCTAGTTAAATCATTCAGCTTTCTTCGTTGAGATTGAGGTCTGAGGTTTCCTGGAACGCAACATGTTACTCGGAAGCAGGATCAAGATAGACCTAGCCTGTCGCTTGTTATCTAGGTAGTGGCGCAGGGTTGGGGACGGGCATGGACTCTTCGAGGCCAAAAGATGAGAAACCCTGAGCTACCAGCACAAAATTGTAAAAGTTTACGGTTTAGTGTAGAGTGTAGTAGGGACTGTAAATCATCGCGTGTGTCGCAGCGAAGAAACTGCCGGAAACAGCAGGGTATCCTGTTTCTGCTCCCCCAAAACACTATCGAACGACAATGGAAGACCCCAAAAGGCCTGCTACAATGTTGCGTAGAGTCCATCTAGTGTTCCATGTTAATCATGGGGAGGGTGGGTATCAACAGAAAAGACCCAGGCCAAAGTTACCAGTATTACAGTGTCCCATGCGCAAACAAATTTCGTTACACTCTCACTTCAAAACACGCTGCGCTCAACCCCACTCCGCCCCCTCGCAGGCTCTGAATGGCAAATCCCAACCTGAAACCTACACAGACAAATCTGAAAACCTGAAAGGACCGTTTATAGACTACTGCCTTTGCAGTAGGAAACCATTTGACGGTAGAGTTTGTGCTTAGCACCCATGTATGTGTATGTGCCCATACATGTACCAGTATCGCGGAACCAGGCTAAAAGCCTACCTCACATGAAGCTCTGTGCTAGATTAATGAAGACTCCCATCAGAAACTGCAAACCCTAAATGCCCAAGCAACAAAACCCTGAAGCCCGATACTCCCAGACGCTGAATCCGAAACCCTACATCCTCAATCCTAAACCCTAAAACCCTACTCTAAACCCTCAACACCAACTCCAACCCCTGAAGCTCTGAACCCTTGAACCCTCGCTTGAAATCTTAAAGCCCTAAACTTGAATCCTTAAAGACCTTAAATCCTAAACCCTACACCCTAGACCCTCAACCCCTAAACCCTTAAGCCCTAAAATCCGTAGAGGTTCTGGGGTTTGAAACAGGAGCCTTAATGTCCTTTACCTACAGCTTCATGGGTTCTACTTGCTAGTTTAAGGGTTTAGGGTTTAGGGGTTTAAGGTTTAGAGTTTAGGGTTTAAGGTTTAGGGTTTAGCGGTTTAAGGTTTGGAGAGGGTAATGACTACTGAACTGTAGGTAAACCCTAAACCCTATCCTGAACCCCAAACCATGTTATGCAAGCTTCTCAGCCAGTTCGCTCTGGTAGGTCTCCTCAACAGGCTCAGCTTCTAGTTCAAGGTAGTAGCGATGATAATAATAATACGAATAATACTTGCAATCACAATAAGAATAATAGACACAATACGAGTGACAATCATAATGGTCGGTTAAAAAAGCTTAGGGATTTGGAGTTAGATTCTGGATTTACGACCTAGAGCGTTGGCATTTCGGGCGTGCGATTCATGATTTTGGGGGGTTGGATTCAGGTTCGAGGCTTCGCGCTCGAAGTCTAGCTTTTTGATAGAGAGCTTCTGAAAACGAGCTTGACATCAGAAAACTTTGACCGGAAACAAAGTTTAGGGTATAGGCTGTAGGGTTTGGGCTTTAGGGCTTAGGGTTTAGAGCGTGTGTGTGCGTATCATTAGTGGAAAGGGTCAACAATCTCTGTTGAGCTCTTGTTTTCTCGTCGTGCCTAGGCGGAACGAGCATTGCTCAGCACCACATGCAGCTGACCGAAATGCTTTGTTGGAGAACTGTTTTGTGTCTCACCAAAGCTAAACCCTAAATCCTTAACTCTAACCCTAAAGGCCTGCAACCTCAATCTTCAGCCAAAATCCCGAAGCCCTATACATCGCCCCTTCGTGGGCGGATACCTTTAAGTAGGAAAAGCTAGGCATAATGCATGCAGCCTGCTTCTCATACAACAAAAAGAAATGAATAAACTAATCAAAGCAAAAATAATGGAATAGGAATAACGGGAAATAATGACATAGTAAGAAGAACACTACTAGCAGTAGGAATAGCGAAGCCCCTATAATGCAAAAAAAATACTAACCGTCATAATGTGGCAGTACAACTAGTGATAGTAATAGTCATAATAGCAACAAGCAGTAGCAACACTTATGAAAGTGACAGAGCCTTCAAGTAGACGGACCTGTTGTGCCGAGCGTCAGGACGCACGTCGATCTGCAAAGCCTTGCCGTCTTGACGCCTTGCCTAGAGCACAACATCTGGGGCTTTCCCAAAATTAGGGGTGCCATTTGGGGGGTCCCCATAATAAGGATTGTAATATATTGGGGTCTATATTGGGGTCCCCTTATTTTGGGAAACTACCATCTACTCGAGCAAAAGAAAACGTTTCATTTCTAGGTTGAAGGATCTTGCTTAGGATTTGGAGCTCCGGGTTAAGGGTGGAGGGCGGAAGCTTTTGGTTGAAGGTAAATGCTTCAAGCGGATCCTAATCTATCTGATACTTGCTAAGGACTGGAAGGGGGCGTCAAACGCCTAACTACATGGACCAAACAGGGCTCAGGGTTCTGTCTGAGGCCCTCAAAGATTGAAAGTTCTTGGGACTCATCCTGGCAGTTGGTAATACCCATGCCATCTAAACAGACCATCTCTGAATTATCCTGTGACATGTTAAGATGCCAAGTATGTTCCTAAGCATGAGGGAATTTCTTACAACATGGAATGGCGATGCAGGAGAGATTTGAAAAGGGCATAATCCTTCTGATACAAGCAGGGAAGGGACCCCTAATTCAAGGAACCTCATATGCCTCTGCAGTAACGTCAGAGCCTGACCCTACTCCCTGTGCCCGTATTTCCCTCAAACTAAGTAAATTGATATGGGGGGGGTTTGAAAAATGAGCGGTCCCGTTTTGGAGGTTCCCATACCGTAAACCCCAAATGCCGAAACCCCAAAACAGCATACCCTAGACCCCAAGATGTGTATCCCAGTGACTTGTCCTCCGCTTCTGCGCTTCTGGTAGGGCTTCCGAGGCTCACCGCGCAGGCAGTAACCGCGTAGAGCGCTCGACAGTTCATCGCGTAGAAACATACTACAGGGTAGTTTAGATAAATATATATCTATAGAGAGATATAAGGTCTAGGGACGTTACCCTGATAATGGAGGAATATGGATAAGCAAATGGAGCTGAAAGTGGATATGAAATGGAAACAGGGTTGGTTTCATATTAGGTGCTACAGCGAGCTTGAAGGGCCCCAAAGAAGTACCAATATCATATTCTGGTATATTTGAGATAGATGTTTGGAGTATAACCACATAAGGAACTAATGGCCTTCATACAAGTACTAATTCGGCTTCTCCGATCTTGCTCTGCTACATGAGCTATAGCCTGAACTCCTCAAAAGGGGGTATATGGGGGATGATATACGGGAGTATTATAGGGCTTATTAAGAGGGATACTAGGAGTTTACGTAGAGTATAGCTCACATGATGCCTCATGAGGGAACGGCGGGGTCCATGCCCCTTCCGAGCACGCTGATTATGCGATTTGGGGTTTAGGTTCAAGGTTTACGAAATTCGCGGGCTCCAACTGGTACAGTTCTTGTGCTGATGAGCTTCTCGCAAGACAGCAAAATGCATCAAGCACACATACGTCATCCTGGTGAGACACATTACGAAAGTGGCTGCACGTGCCCTATGGCCAATCTGAATAAGTAGAACCATTTCCAATTTCAACTGATTACCGAACTTCCACAATTGCTCGTTGGGCTCATTCGCTTAGATCTGCTACCTGAGCGTTCTGAGCCAAACAGTAACGATAATCCCATCCTCCTAACATCCAAACTCCCCACCCCCGTCTGGCATTCATTCTTATTGTGGTATACCAAAATAAATGGGGATTTCCGTAAATTATGGGTACCTTTTTGGAGGTCCCCATAAGAAGGATTATAGTATATGGGGGTCTATATTGGGGTCCCCTGTTTTGGGCAACTACCAAATAATTCAGGAGGAATTGACATTGCATAAGGGCCTGGAGGCTTTTTGTATTCGGGGATTCGTGCACTGTAAAAAGGAACTCTTGGGCTTCGGCTTTGCGGTTTTATGCCGGGTGCCGTTTGCCGAGCCAGGATCAGGGTACGGAATTTGGTATGAAAACAGGAGAGTTCGCGGTTTCTGGGATCATAGGCTTCAACTATCAAAGATGCCAAAACTCGAACCTCCTCAACAGCAAGCACAAACCTGTAGAATGGCCGGCTCCTTGCGTAGTTGTCTGGGCTCCCTTTCAAAAACAAACCGTTCATGCCTTCCGGTCTTAGGTGTAACGAGCATCTATACACAGGTTTTCCTGTTCACGACCAGTATGCTTCAACTTACTATTCCTACTGCTCATGGATCAGATCCTGCATGCCCTTTGAAAGCCATGCAGTACTGTGGCCTCCAGGTATTTGGCATAAGAGTGGCACTTGCCAAGGCGAAGAACGACTAGGATTTAGGGTTTAGGGGTTAGCAACAGTACTCTTCAGTACAATGACCCCGAGAAAGAAGAGGCAAAAGTAGAACACCCTAAACCGAAAAGCCCCCTAAACCACAAATAGTAATTTCCATACGGCCTCCATTTTCGTTGCCATTTGATTTTCAAGTGTTAACCCGATATATATATATATATATCCCCTTACAATCCCTACATAACTCAGCCCCATCTACTCCCAGCTTCCACTTCATGTTCCAATGTCTTTTCCGATGAAATTTTCCAGTATTTGAGTTAATAATCCTCCTAAAACCTAGAATGCCTCTGTAACCTCATTATAAACCCTATAGGTAGGGGCATCCATTGGGGCATCCAAGCCTAAACCATCAATGACGCAAGGCTTCACCCTCACACTTCCCACGCCGTGACCGAAGTAGGGTTTTAGGGTTTGGGGTTTTTGGGTTTAGAGTTTAAGGTTAGAGTCCTTGGGTTTTGCGGTTTCGGGATTTAGGGGGCAGGGTTTTAGGGTTCAGGGTTAGGGTAGGATTTTAGGGTTAGCGGCCCCTGGTCACTGGGCATCCGCCACGCAGATGTCGATGGAGTTGTCCATGCAAAGCTGGGCAGCAGGGGCAGAATGCAGACCCGTGATCAATAAACCCCCTCCCCTTAAACGGGATTAGAAACAGGATCCTGAAATTTAGGCTTTCAAAAAGAGGGGGTTGATCAATCACGGGTCTGCAGAAATGTTCACACTGAATGGGGGGGGGACATGTAGAGTTTCTGTTTGGATCCTTATGTGTCTGTCCTTACTATAATTGGCTTATTGCTTGAAATCATTGAATGCAATCGCTGACAATGCCTTGAATCCTAATGCCTACCACCTTGGGCATAGCCTGATCTACTAAGTGGCTGTGGAGAATATTACAGTATATGAGCATAGTCTAAACTCGCAGTATCCCCCTTAACATTTGAAAAGGGGTACATGTATATATATATATAAGGCTCATGTAAGGTCACCTCGTAAGGTCCCCACACTGCAAATCCCTTGCTAATTGCCTTAGATCAGGGACCCTAGGGATATGCAGAGACTTCAGAAGGATTTTAACGTCCCTCTTAAGGATTACCCTGGGCTGCCTGTGAGAAACTACCATTTGAGTAGTGTTTTTTCGGTGGTTGAACCTAGTAAGATTATATTCCGTATATAAAATGCTATACCCCAAAAGGAGGATATAATCTTACTCTATGATGGGTACAATAGTATCCCCAAATAAAATACTACTCATTTGACTATTGCCTCAGAAGCCGTACGCCTCTACGGAAACATCTGTTTTCACGTGTGCCACTGAACCCTAAACGCTAAACCCTCTTCCAGAAAAAACAGATGAGGGACTCTCAAAACTATTTGGAGGCTCTTCTGACTTACTTATTCGATTTGTAGTAGCGGTCTACAGTAGGTGTTATTGGGGATAGCAAGCCGCTGTCCTAAGTCAAAAGTAAAAGAGCCTCCAAATTCCCTCAGCAAATCCCCGCAAAACCCTCAACCCTTAAGATAAAATCATCCAATGTTGTCCTCAGGTGGATCTCATGAACCTCAACCCTTGAACCCTAGACCCTAACGCCATGCGGTTTAGGGTTTTGGGTCTCGTGCAACCCGGATGTGCAAGGCCCGGACGAGCTCGCAGGCATTCACTTGCAGGAGATCATGAAACCTGCAGGCTTCAGTGTTAGGGTTTAGGATTCAGGGGTTTCATCCCCTCCACGGTTACATAGGGGCTTGGTGCTTAGGATGTGGGATAGGGGTAAGTGAGTGAACGGAAAAGAGGCGGAAAACGAATATGTCATTTAGGGTTCGGGGGTTAGGGCGTATAGTGAAATCACTCACGCCCTAATGTTAAATCTTCCGAGTATGCAATATCATACTACAGTCACAGTCGGAATATTTGATATCAGGGGGTGGGTGGCTTTGGCCCCCCCCCCTCCCCCCCCCCTCGCCCCAATGGTATCCCCCCCACAACCCCGCACTGACATTCTCAAAAAAAGCCAGCAGTCACAGGGATGGGGGTCATCCTCGTAACTGTCGTCACTTTTGGCCCGTCCTGCTTTCATCGCGCTCCAAAAGTACCAACGGATCGGGGCAGTCCGCATCGCGACCCTCATAACTGTCGTCATTTTGGGCTTCTATGAAGACTATAGATCCATTATATCCCCTCCATATTATCCATAAACCTAATGTAAACAAAGCCACAAGGGCGGTGGGTGGGGGTAATAGGTGCTGAATCCTCTACAAACAATATGAACCTCTCTAAACCTCAATTTAACCCACAAGACACAGGCCACAGGACCGCAGATGGGTGGGGGGTTATACTTGAATGATTTGCGGTTTAGCAGATTGGGGGGGGAACAAATCTCGCTAAACCTTAATTTAACCCACAAGACCCAGACCACAGGCCACAGGACCACAGGGGGGGTCGGGGGGATATACTTGAATCCTGATTTGAAGCTTCGAATATAGCCACCATACCATTTGGGGGGGTTAGGGGGGACCACCGGGGCTTCGCCATATATAGCGGAAACTACCCACCTGAAATTTCCTTGGATCTACATTGACAAGGGCTACATCCAGGACAACCGTGGGCTAGTCAAAGATCTCCGAGAGAAATCTTGAATCTGACCTCTAAGCGTCAAGCCCTTACATGAAGCCTTGAGACTGGACCTTAAACTGCAAACAATTCACCGATTCCAAACTGCAATTTCCCAGAATGCAAGCTCCAAACGGCATGCCTCAAATGTGCGAACTCCTTTCTTGCCAACCCGGAAGAGCCCTGCCACATATTCGCTTGACTAGGGTTCGTCCTTCTATCGCCCCCAGCCATCAGTCCCTCTTGCAAAGGGACCTGTCAATTGTTGCTATAGAATCCTTGGACGGGATCCCCATAAGGCCCGCATCATTCCCCCAAATGAAGGCCCATCTAGGCGCGCTGCTGCACGCAGAGCCGCTGCGTGTCGATGACCATCTGGAAGCCACCCAGCTGGGGCGGCAACGAGACCTAGCGTTTTAACATGGTGTGTGCATCGAATATACAAACTATAGCTATGTAAGGATTATTTGGGATAATACTGTTGATGAATTAAGATGAATTATGGGTTGTGCTGAGCAAGCAGATAGCACATACGGAACTTGCTTAAGGATTAGGATGCAAGGAGATGAAGCCAAGCTTAGCCTCTGGGACTGGATGGGCTGTGCGGGATTCAGCCCATTGAACATGTTCATGAAGCACCACGGGGTCATGCAAGGAAAGCCGGCTATGGCTAGCTATGCTAACCAGACAACAGTACTGATCAGGACGGTGAGGTTCACTGCACGGCAAGCATGAACATGATGTGGAGGAAGGCTGTCATGAGAAAGCTGATACATGAAGCCTTGACGCACGTAGGAACGCTTAGGTAGGAGACCGTTCTGGACATGCGGAATCATTGGAGCCATCATCGTCAATCCCAACGCCCGTTGTAATGTTGGTAGTCTCGTGGTTCGGTTTTGCGCATGCTCATTGTTGCCGTGATACTGGCGGCAGCAGCAGCAGCAGCAGCAGTAACAGCAGCAGTAGCTGCTGCAGTGCTAGTAATTGGCAGTTGCTCTGAGAAGAACACTAAGAGGAGGCGTGTTGCCATAGCAGGACGAAGAACTGCAAAAGTAAACCAATGAGAGGACAATGCAAAAACACCAGCGCGTGATGGGCAACTACTGGTAGTAGCCCGAAGACAAGGCATAAGCACAACGATCATCTAATTTGGTTCGAGGGCTTACATGGACTATGCTCGCGGAACTCAGGTACAAGACCTCGCACCATGATATATACTGCTGCAAACGAAGATGCAACGCCGTAAAATTACCTTCGAAATGACAGTAGTCCACCAAGGGTCCCTTTGCGGGCTCCATGTTAGTTCGGTGGAGGGCAGGATGTGCAAGACGTTTGTGCAACAGTCTGGTTGTATGATTTTCGTGTGTGGCTGCAAGAAACTCTTAGCCGGAGAGTATTGTTTTGACCATGGGTACTTCCCTGGTTCCGTTGCCCAGAAAATATCACACATCCAAAGTCCCTTATCATTTGGGCTTTAATGCAAAAATCTGATTGAGAATTGTATTCAGCAACGACCCAGCATAGCCAGCATTATTCCTCAGGGAATTGCCCTACATGGTCCCGTATACTTCCATAGCAGTTAACAACACAACCCCCGATGCCTCTCTAGTGTAAGCAGTGTCACTTGCGACTCTAGGGTTTAGGGTTTGGTTGTAAGGTTTAGGGCTAAAGGCCCTAAACCTTGAAAGAAATGCCAATTTCCATGTCACTGTCCATTTGCCTTTCCGTTTGATGTAACCACTGTACAAACCCTATATAACCCCAACAGACGCCTATATGTCCCTATATAACCCTATGTACCCTAAACCCTAAACCCTTAACCAGACGTACCGAAGCCTACGGCTCAGGTTAGATAACCCCTATATCATCCCAGTTTCCATTTCATTTTCCATGTTCTTTTCCATTTGATTCTCCATTATAGGGCCCTAAACCCTATATTGGGTACCATAATACCCCCAAATAAAACCCTAAACCCTAAACCCCTAGACCCTAAACCCTAAACCCTATACCCTAAACCCTCTACCCTAAACCCTATATTGGGTACCATAGTATCCCCAAATAAGATACGACTCAGATGTCTCCAGTCTCTCGGGCGCAGGCGCCACAGCCCACGCTCATGGGGCCCAGGACATGGTCCTGGCATGGTTCAGGGGCTGAGGATTTAGGGCTTAGGGGTTTAAGGTTTAGGATTTAGGGTTAAGGAATTCGAATTTAAGGTTTAGGATTTTAGGGTTTAGGAATTCGGATTTAAGGTTTAGGATTTAGGGTTTAGGGTGTTGGGCTTAGGATTTGGGGTTTAGGGTCTTGGGTTCAGGGTTTAGATTTTTTGTGGCTTAGGGTTTAGGGCGGAGGGTTCAGTGTCTAGGATTTGGGGCACACTGGTTTGGCTTTCAGAGTTTTGGGCTTTGGGACTTGTTTCAGGGCCGTTGGCCTGGCACTCAGGGCTTACCTTACCCCCCCCAAAAGGTAGGGAAATTTATAATCCAAAGCCACTTAAAACAGACAAGCCATCATCCTTCTATTCATTTTGGTGCGTACAGGTACAGCCCCCCTGAAGTAGATAGAAGATGGCTTTGGGTATATTATAATAAGATCCCATGTACACTATATTCTATCTACAAGGGGGACCCGAAACCCCAAACCGTAAATAGTAGTTTCCATGTTCTCTTCCATTGTCCCGATATAACCTCCATATTCTATCTACTTAGGGAGGACTGTGGGTCCAAGGCTTGGGCATGGCCGAAGCTTGTGGCGCCTTAGTTGCTGTCCGCGTGATGTAAGTGGAAGGGATGCGATTACGGTTTATGGGTTCAGGGTTTAGGGTGCAGGGTCTAAACCCTAAACCCTAAACCCTGAACCCTAAACCCTAAACCAGGGTTTAGGGTGCGGGGTTTAGGGTCCAGGGTTTAGTTGAGGGGCATACATGACATGCTGAAGGAGCCTTATGGGCTCCCAACATTGGTTCAAGGCTTATACAAGGTTTTCTGGATTGCAGTTGAGGAGCTTACATTAAGTTACCACCCTATAATGGAGAATCAAATGGAAAAGAACATGGAAAATGAAATGGAAACTGGGGGAATATAGGGATTTAAGGAACTTAAATTGAGTTACCATAATGGGTATATATAGTAATTAATATGGTTTCCCCACCATGGTAGCTTGAATTAAGTTCCCCAACAGCAACCCAGACATTGGTCCAAGGCTTATACAGGGTGTA
>CAJNIZ010006958.1:0-11396 GCA_905231905.1 Symbiodinium pilosum
CCTTTGTCCGGAAGGCCGATCGTCATAAGCCACAATGGTCTCAGTGAGCGCAGGAGCCAGAGGTTCAAGAACGCATCTTGAAAGGAAGGCTGCACCCATGAATGGAGAGGATTGTCCGTTCCAAGAGGTTGGTATTGATCTGGCCAAAACGGATGCGATGAGCTGACCTGATTCTGATCTTCATCTCTTCGTATCGAGTTCCATGGGGGCGTCCGATTGACCGTTGCGCGGTTATATCTCATCTGTCCGCTGGTAGTGCATCCTGCGATGCGGCGGTACTTGAGCGTGCAGGCCAGGTGTGAGCTTTTCGGGGGGATTCGGTCTTGCTGCACGCTGTCATGTTTTCCGCCGATTCGGGCTCCCTCCCATGCTGCGGAGTAATTATGCTCCGCCTCCTTGTGTTACGTTCCTATTATCTTGCAAATACATTCCTCTTACGTTCCAACCATTTTCCCTTAGAATAGCGGGCGTTACGTTGCCTTTAAGTGCCATTATGTTCTGAGCACGTTCCCCTGATTTGGTGCTTCCGCCAGTGTTGTCGAGTAATTATGTTCCATTCAACCATTTGGTAGTAGATGATGTCATTAACAAAAAAGGAGCATCTGGGAGTCACGTGGGCCTGGCTTCTACAATTTTGCAGATCATCCATGTGAACCAGGGTAGGGTTTTGTTAACCCCTAGACCGTTCATTCGGGTCTAGCTCTAAATCCTAACTTGGGCCTAGCTAAACCCGAAATTCGGGTCTAGCTAAGCCCCCTATTCGGGTTTAGCTAAACCCTACATTCTGGTTTAGCTAAACCTTACATTCAGGATTTAGCTAACCCCTACAATTCGGCTTTAGCTAGACCCTGAATTCGCATTAACCTGACCTTAAATTCGGGTTTAGCTCAACCCTCAATTCGGCTTTAGCTGGGCCTGAAATTCGTGTTTGGCTAAACCCTGTATTCCTGTCGTGTTTAGCTAAACCTTACATTCGGGTTTAATGAGGCCCTAAATACAGGTTTGGCTCAGCCCATTTTTTTGGTTTAGCTAAACCATATATTCGGGTTCAGCTAAACCTTAATTTCGGCCTTCACCCTGCCTTCAGTTAGGTTTTACCTGAATTAGCTAAACCCTAACTTCGGGTTTAGCTAAACCCTAAATTCGGGTTCAGCTAAATTCTAAATTCGGGTCTAGCTAAACCCTGATGTCGGGTCTAGCTAAACCTGAGTTCGGGTTTAGCTTAAACCCTAAATTCGGGCTGAGCTAAGCCCTACATGCGGGTAGCTAAGCCCTACATTCGGGTTTAGCTCAAGCCTAACTTCGGGTTGAACTAACCCTAAGTTCACGTTGAGCTGAACTTCAAATTTTGCTTTAGCTGAACCCTAAATTCGTGTTGAGCTAAACCCTACATTCGGGTCTAACTAGGCCCTAAATTCGGGGTAGGCTCAACCCTAACTTCGGGTTGAGCTAAGCCCTAAGTTCAGATCTAGCAAAACCCTCACTTCGGGTTGAGCTAAACATTACATTCCGGTTTAGCTAAAACCTAAATTCGGGGTCAGCTAAATCCTATTTTCGGGTTTAGCTGAACCCTGAAGTCTGGTTTAGCTGGGCTTAAGAATCCAGGTTTAGCTGAACCTTAAGTTTGGGTTGCTATTCCCTAACTTCGGGTTTAGCTAAACCCTAAATTCGGGTTTAGCCAGATCCTAAATGCTTTTTAGCTAAAGCCTAAACTCGATGTAGCTAAGCCTAGCTAAATCCTTGAGGGAAAATCCATCAAACCCTAAACTATCGTTCGGACCAGATAAATATTACCAAATATTCCATGCGGCCAACTGACTTAAACGCGGCGCAGCCGCAGGGACACCGGAACCATCACAATCTGATGCCAGCAACAGCGAAATCTGGACCTACATATGGCATGCGCCATTATCTTCCATATTCTTACTGTGTACCTGCTATTTACCCTAGGATAGTATAAGATTCTGTCTTGCTCATGCTCCGTCATGTTCCACTGACTTTGGGCTTCCCCCCCATGCTATGAAGTGGTTGTCTTCTGCCCACTTGCGTTACGTTCCTATCAGGTTCCTATCATTTTCTGTTGTGTTCCTATTGCGTTGTCATTATGCTCCTGTTACGGTCCAACCATTTCCCTTTAGGATAGCGGGTGTTACGTTGCATTTTGATGTCTTAGAGATCTTAAGGGGTCAGTCATAGGGGTGAGAAGGAGCTACCAATGAGCTCAGCGCGGGTAAGAGGAGCCGAAGCTCAACCCAGAGTAATAACCAGCTAGGAAACTAGCAGGAGACAAGCGTCTAGGATAATGTATATAATAACTTGCTTCAAATATGGGGCGTTCATCATCAAAAGATGATGGCCTTGAAGTGGAGGCTAAGGACTCCTACAACACCCCGGGCTGTGCAGTCTGAAGCTCCAGACTTTATAGTAGTATGAAATATTTGAAATGAATGCTTCCAATATTTAATATCAATGGGCCACAGAGGAAGTAGGAAGAAGAAGAAGCCAAGGAAGCTAGCAGTGCTAACATAAACTTGCAAGGAGAAGGAATGAATATGAGGACTAGGAATGATGGAAGGAATAAGGATTCAGATATAGAAGAAATAATTTTCATCCTCACCACTGGTCAAGAAGGAACCCTCCATAAGGATCAAATATTGGAAAATATGATTAATAGCGAGTATTGTGCTCAATGGAGAAACGATGAGAGGAGCACTTGGTTCTCAGGAACGATTGGAAGGAGCGATTTGACAGGAGATACAACCCCTCGATCTAACATCCAATCCGAAAGGAATAAAGGTATATATAGAATTTTTCAATTAGATATGATGAGCTGCCATCTGAGACGGCACTCTCTCAATTTAGCAGGGAGTTTGGGATGACTCATAGGAAGCTGCGCCATTTCAGCAAAGTAGGCGGTGTCAACAAGAGCAGCTTGAATTTGGAGCTCAACAACCAGAGCAGCAGGATCATCAAGGTGATTATCAAGGCAGGGATCTTTATATTCAAGAAATCTCATGATGGCAACAAGATTGGGAAGAAATTGGATGATATTATCATTGGGGTCAAGGTCAACAGGAGCGGAGTAGGGAGAAGGAAACTCTTTGCGACCCATTTGGGGTCTCCAATAAGATCAATAGATCGATGAGAATACAAAGAGGTCCGCTCATCTCGTTGCAGAACGTATAAATATAAGATTCTATGAGTGGAGGCAATAGCGCCAGAATAATTCTCATGGGCAAGCTTCCGCCTGCGAACGGAACCGAACGCAATAAAGAAATTATCGAGCGAGATATCGTTAAGCTTAACGGAATCGATTTCGATTTGAATAAGGCGAATTCCAGGAATCATATGAATAAGATCAAATTTGGGTTTGAAGAAAATAAAAATATCATGCTTGAATTCCTTCTCAAGAAAGAAACGGAATATTAATAACGAATTTACAAAGAAAAGAAAATATCACGACGAATAAGAAGATCAGAATAATCATCAATAATGATGAGAACATCCTCATCTATGAGATCATATCCCTTCGTAATAGAATGCTCGTAGATATAATCATTCTGCAAAAGAATAAAATTATAAAGAGATCCTCATGATCGGATGCAAGATAGATAAAGATAATCGATTCGTCCTTAGGAAGATATTCATGCCTAGAAATAGGAAAAGATTCGTCTTCAAGAATAAGAAAGATATCTCTAATAGAGCTCCTTAGATATGAGATATGAAAATAAGAATCAATAGATCTCTATGTCGACCAAAATAATAAGAATCGTCCAAAGACATGAGGAGAATCTCTCCATATATTCCAATTTCTCTGATTCATTGAATTATCTCTCCATACGATATCATATAATAAAAATCTAGATAACGATCGTTTCCTAATTTGAGATAGAATAGATTTCCGCCCCATCCAGAAGAGACGAGCAAGAATAATCTTTATTGATATAATAAAAGTCGAAGAAACTCTTCATTATGATAATTTCCGGATCTCTGAGAATGTTCTTTAATATACGAATTGAATCGAATATTTGAGATATCATATCAGAGATCAGGAGAGAAATTACGCGCCAATTACGCACGACAAAATGGATCTTCATATAAGAAGAAAAGATAATTTCTCATTACATATGATATTATTATCTGCTATCTGCTTATATATATGAATAATTACGCCAATTCGTATCTCCATTCCCCTAGACGAATTTCGGATATCAGGCGATCTTGAAGATATCTCATCTCATATAATTTCTTAATATTGAAAGATCAAGATTTAGAAATTATATTCCTCTTCGAAGATATATTCAAAATAAATAAATAAATAATGATTTTCGCATATTATAATTTGAGATACAATATAAGAAATTGATATTCAATATTATTAATATCAATCATAATTATAGCATAGATAATTTAAATTCCCAATTATATTAATATTAACGATGAATATTTCAAGGAATATAGATTGACGACCAGAAAAATCAATATATAGATCTCTCATGATTATCAAGAGAATTGGCAATGCTCATGAATTCAATCTCAATATCCAATAGCCATTTGCTCTTGGCAATCCACGAGACCAATGATCTATCTAACGTCGATAATATCAATAAAGAGATCTGAGGAGAGATCCGATAATCCAAATCTGATCTTTCTTTGATAATTCAATTGATGCTTCAAATTGACCTGATCATAATAAGAAAATCTAATTATCAATATATCATTATAATATCTCATATTTCAAGAATCATATTGGAAGATTATATTAATATTATCAGATAATGAAAATATGAGATATTGAATATTATCATAATCTTATTATACTTCATATTTTCATATTATTATATCAATTAAATATTAATAAGATTAGATTGAAATTACGATATTTCAAGAATATTCAATTTGATAATATTCGATAATCAGAAGATTCTCCGAAATCCTAAATATTTGAATCTCCAAATCCAAATTCTCAATATCATAAATTCAATATTCATAATATTAAGAAAAATGATACGATTGACCCAAAATATGAATATTATAATAGAAGATAGAATATTGCAGGATTTCTATTTTTATGAGATTATTATTCAAATATCTTTAAATGATTTATGAGATATGATGATCTATAATACTAATGATATATTTTTTTGATATAGATAATAATAATAAAAATGGAATTCAAGATTCCCTGAGAATTATATATATTTATTGAATAATATATCTAATGATAAAAAGAAATTTTGATAAATGAGATTAATCTTATCCTCCAATCCCTGAAAATCTGATATTCTAAATCAAATTCCTATAATAAAGATCCAAATATTAGAAGATGAAATTGATTTAAGATTTAAAGATAATTCCTCAAAGAATAGGTTGAATAAGAATATCATGATATTATTATTGATTCTGATTATGATATTATAAATTAGATCTTATCTCTATCTTAAATATTTCCCATTATTATTCCATATCATTCTAATCTATTATCAGATGATCTCATGATATCAATCCTAAATCCTCGTTGACCCTTTTTGAATCAGATTCCAGGGAATATAATATAATGATTTCCAAGATCAATAATAATTTCCCATTTGGGATTTGAGATTTCCAATTAAAGATTAAGATGAGATCGTCTCAATTTGATCTTCAAAATCAATCAAGATATTATGATGAGAGTCTGTTCAAATATTCATTGAAAATTCAGATTTTTCATTTCCATTCATATTCTATATGATTTGATAATCTTGATAATTCGCATGAGAAAAATAGATCAAATTATCTCGTCTATTACAAATGCGGAAGATAAAGAGATACGTTATCAGATCCCTAGGTCATGCATTAAAATCGTCGCCGCCCGCCGAACGCCGCCCAGAGATCCAATATCCCGCAGAAAGAAACGACAACGTCGATAACATGCGAGAGAGAATTCAATACAATTTCAATCCTAGAGATTTTTCCTCAACTATATTTCATCTATCGCTTCCGGGCTGCGCGGGGCAGGACGACCTGGCATCTAGCAATCATTGATAAAGAAGGAGAAATTCATAGAAAAAATTATTCAATCACGAAAATATTTGAAAAAATATGAAATATGATTTTAATTGAATAGCCGCTCGCCTATAAATGAAATAATGATTGATATAATAATGGAAGATATTCGAGATTCGTTCTTCCAATATGATTCATATTTTCTTATTGCTACCATTTTTTCTTTATTCTTTCTATTTTTACTATTATTATTATTAGCTTCTATTATTATTATCCCTAACTTCAATTTCGCCCTCGCTGCCATCAATAAAACTATCATTTTTATTGTCACTCTCATTATTATTACTATTACCAATACTAGAATTCAATATTCCGATTCGATTCCGACTAGCGGATTGAGAGGGATTTATCTATATATTCATAGATTCATCCCAATCTCTTTCATCATCAATTTAATAGAGATTATTATAGAAATAATCTTATCGTTATTAAATTAGATATCTATATTTCAAATTCATTTTGAGAAGATTGAAATGAATAATATTTCTCAAAATAGATCAAAATACGATCCCTATTTATCTAGATCCTCCTTAATATCTTAATTTCAATCAGAAAATATTCAAATAAAGATTATATTTCTTGATAATAATATAGAATCTTTCTAATTCATTTTAATTATCATTTCAATTACGATTCCAATTTTCAAATCATTTTCCAAATAAGAAGAATCGCAGAAATATCTAAGATTTTGAATTTAAGAATATTCATTTTTCAGAAATTAAGAATAAATCTATGCAAAAAAAATAAATATATATCCAATGATATCTTTCTCCTATTTTCCTTCTTTACCTAACTCAAATATTTCTATTTCATTTAAGAATATATATCTCCGATTATATATTAAGAAATATAGAAAAATATATCAATAATTTTTCTATAAAGATAAGATCAAATGAATAAAGTCAATTCAAAATAATCGTAATATCTCAAAGATATAATATCATATTCAAATAAATATATTATAATCTAAAAATCGAATATATTAATGATAAGATTTCAAAAATCTTTCAATAGATTTCAAAAATATTTTGAATTCATATATATATATATTAGAAGGGATCCGCTGCCTGCAACAATAGAAAATACTTATTTAAGAAAAACTATAACGAGAAATCTGATAATCAATCCGATAAATAAATAATATATAATATCATTCATGAAGCCCGAGGAATCATCAATATATGAGACCGCATATGATAAAAAAAACGAACAGCCTATAGAGGGAGATCTTTGATCGCACAATCCCCGCATCCGACTCTTTCCGTCTCATTTATCTCTCTTGGACTATTTGGGCGACGACTCGAATAGCGTATAAATCCTCATAAGAGACCCAAGCAATCTTCAACCATCGACCAGCCGCGCAGACAACCTAAGCGAGATAAATCACGCTAAATATATAAGATCCCATACGAAATCCGAGAGATTTTTATTCGTACACGTAATCCCCCGCATCCGGCCCAATCTTTCCGCCTCATTTATCTCTCTTTGATTATCTATATGGCGATCCGGAAACTATACGCTCTATTGAGCAATCGCGCAGATAGCCAAGCGGATCAAATAAGATTGCATATGAAATCCGCTAGCTAATCGTGTAGATAGCCAATAAAAATAAATTACGCGGATCAAATAAGATTATATATGAAATCCGAAAATAATCCATATATGAGCCCGCACGTAATAAAAAGATTTTAGATTTCCGCCCTAGATCTATATATTCCTCCCAATAGATAATCAAAGAGAGAGAAATGATTTCGAGATAAGAACAATTTTAGATTTCTATAGAAAGATACGATCAAATTAGAAATTCGGAAAATTTTTAATTCTCTAATGCGATTAAAAATCTCCGAGATTTCTCGTCATTCGGCTCTCACCAAAAATCTTTGAATTTTTAGAATCTCTAGCTTTTCTAAAATCTTTGAGATTTTAGAGCTCTGAGCCAATTAAGCTAAATTCTCTATATTATCGAAATGAACGTAAATAAAAAATGAAATCCAACTCTTCAGCATTCTATTATTCAAAAATAAAATATTCGAAATTTCAGAATCTCTATATCAAGAAGAATATCATCAATATATTTCTTGCAGAAATTTCAAAAGCAACGATTCATTTCCTTCAAATATATATTTATATATCATCTATAATATATTACGCAAATATCAATAAATCTTCTTCAAATATATTTATCAAAATATATAAACGAATCAAAAAAATCTCATAGGGATTATCGAATATTCCTTTCCTCTCGACGTGTCTTTTGCGGTCCAAAGAAAATCCGCAAAAATTTCATCTGACCGAGATGAAAATATATACATTAAAATATATATTACCCTTTCGCCGTGTTTTCGGCGATCTTTCGCGACCCCAAAAAACTCCTTCTCTTGCTTCTCGCATGTTCCTTCTTTATATAAAACATAAAGATTTTCGGACGACCTCCATATTTCTATCTTAATCAATATAAATATTCTCGACTATAGATATATTAGGGATATGAATATCATCATCTTAGAAATCCTATATATTCTCGATCATCTATACGCAAATAATCTAAATATAGATATCTTAGTCGATATATATTCTAAATATATTCAATGCTGAAATATTTATCTTAAGAACTTCTAAATTATTGATAACCTGACCGATCACTAATAATATCATCCAAAAGGATGAATTAGTATCCTGGCCATCTTATCTATGAGAGATTTGCCTATCTTCGAAAAATACAACCTTTGATTTGATATCTATTGAACCCCGATTAAATAAGATCAGATCAGATTATATCTTATCATTTGGTATATTGAAGATTCCAGAATCTTATCTTTCTTGATTAAATATCTTCCAATTCCCTTTCCTGACCTCAATCTGCACCGATCCCCCTTTTTCGGATCAGAATATCATCTCTTTTCATCTGAGCCAGGTATGCCCGCAGCCCTTGCCTTATGGAAACAAGGGCAGGCAGTAACCAGCCAAGACCAATCCATTATACAAGTAGGCAATTTTTTCAGAGCTAAATCAAGCTAAACTGTGCTAAGCATTTCTTGTGGCATATTTCTGGAACCGGTCTATTAGTAAGGAATTGAGGTTTGGTCCATGTTAAGCACCGGGCCCCGAATCTACACGGTTCTGCAGAATGCGATTCAATCTTGCATGGTGTCTGTGAGAAGCATGTAATCAGCACATGTCAGAGATCGCGCAGCAGGTTGGGATCTTATATGTGGGTTGATGGGACATCCAAGAAGCAAAAGTCCTTATCAAGAGCACGCATCAGCTTTCTACCAAATGGGATGAGTTGGGACGTTGCGGATGTCACCCCAGAAGTGTCAAACATAACTCTGAACACTGCATGTCAACCCCAGATGGCTCTTAACCTCCAGCAACTCAGACCATCTGAGCACGCTGTGCGTGGAATCACTTGGAAGTTTCTCGAAATTGTCGTTCCAGAGTCGCCCATGTACTCCCTCTATCATCCCTACGTATATACATATATACACACACAAAGAAGCAATCTATGGTCCCAAAGCGCACCCCGTTTTCAGGAGAAAAACAATGCTACACTAACCACCTGGAACCTGCAGCTTGGCTTCCAACCAGCCTGAGTCTGTGTTCTTCAGACTGAACATCATGATGATGGGAAGAGCAGTTACCAATACAGCTAACACTGTAACCATGGTGATGGCAGCATGTTCACCATAGAAATGTACTCCCTTGAGAACCAGAACAAACCGCGATGTTCTGAGTGAGATGTTCCTGGGATTCAAGCCATTGCTCTAGGAAGAACCCTGGTGGCGTTGCACTGACCGTTTGTGACCCATTGTTCTTGTTTGTGGCCCATCTTCACCAATCTTCCTAAGGAACCCTCAACACGCCATACTTCAGGTACACTTTGACCCATGAATCGCTACGCCCTGCGTTCCCGGAAGAAAGTTTTATTCATCAAAAAATGTGCATCACTTAAACTTGAACTAAGAATCCCTGAATGACGGTACCGAAGCAAGAGGCCCTGAATCCCACACCCTATTCCTGTACTCAAGCCTGTGGACGCTGGGCTCTAATTCCTTGGAAACACACATGCCAGCGCTGCCCTTGGAAAAATCAACCCCTCCTGCGCTGAAGCAATCCATGTTCTGGTGCGCACCAGACTAATACGAGCAACCTGGAAACTCATCATTGCGTTTGGGGTTACTGTCAGACGGAATTGAGTAATCATGAAGCTATTTACAGCATCAAACTGAAAATTGCGAGAAAAAGCCAGTCTGGAGAAGGCATACTAAATCTTCCTTTGCAATATACCATGTTCCCCGATAAGGCCCATAAATAGCCTGTCATAAGGACTCCATTTAAACACGCTCCAGTTCACAAAGCTGCAAAATCCCGAGTCCCAAAAGACAAATTCTGGAATGTTAAGAAATTCTGGACAAGCAACTAAGGAGACGCACTCCTTGAAGGCCTTGCTCTCCTCCGCGGGGAAAAAGAAGCACAGGTTTACGTGGTGTGGGTTTGCGGTGCAGGAGGTTTGTTGCTAATGCTCGGGTGTAGGAGGTTAAGGGTCTATGAGGTTCGGGTCTAGCAAGTTTAGGTTTGAGGGAGGCTTGGGTAATGGTGTGGAACTCTAGTTTCTTCAGGGCGTCCGGATATGCAAAAAACGCTGTAAATGTCATTGCTTTTGCAGCTCTCCAACAACCATGTGACAAACATGTACTTAACATATCTTTCATACATGTCTGGATTATCTTCTACATGGATTCCGCGTAAAAGCAGCTTCAGCAGGGATTCATGGCATGCAAAGAAAAGTATGTTCACAGCTCCGGCGGCACATTTCCTGAAAGAAGGCATTTCTGTGTCGCCATTGTCGACACCCTTTGAAAGAGAACGCATTTCCCAAGCTGTTCTGCTTTCATGCCTGCAGGCAGCTTCTTTAACAATTCTCCTGAACTAGAACTCATGTGCCTAGCCATCCATTCTTCAACTTTTGATTGCACGAGTAGTGCAAAACATGGTTACAATTTGTCCTTCGCATTCAAAGCTTGTGCGACTAGTATGATGATCGATGTTCTGTACGTGTGGCGGCATTTACAACAGTATTTGTTTGACATGACAGCACAACTTGTGATATGCAAAGCTCGAATACAAGCTGTATGTCCAGTAGCTGGAGATCTAAAGGCGTACTAGTGACCAACAAATGAAAGTGTCAGTCTCCCTTCTTTCAAGTCAATGGGATTGTCTCTCAATTTTTATTGTCTCTTTGTTGTGGAGAGAAACGATCTGACCGGAGACTTCGCTTCCCAAGTCAGCTGCGTGTCTGCTGTATCTTCATTGTGGAGGAGAGAGACTAACAGAGATGTCCAGAGGCAATA